>CAJNIZ010045459.1:4492-42707 GCA_905231905.1 Symbiodinium pilosum
GGTTGTATTGGGGTTATATGGGAATAATGGAAAAGAAAATGGAAACTACTATTTAGGGTAGGAAATGCGGGACTGGAGGACTGTATCAGTCATAATTTCTTGTTATGGTCCCTAGAATCCATGTCCCTGCATTCCCTACTGGTAAGGTACTAGTAAGGTCTAGTAAAGTAAAATCACTTTAAGGATGAGCCACCGGCCCAACATGAAAGTTGTTGCTAGCACTTTGGACACAAGGATTCCGGTGTTTACGGGGGCTCCCCATGGCAATCCGGGCCAGATGATTATATGATGGGTTCTAAAAGGTTGGATGAAAAACTAGTTTACAAAAAAGGGCATATTCCATCGCAACATCCCTGCGACATGATAGTCGCAGCATTCTGATTTTGAAGGGCTAGGGTTACCAAATGATCCGCATCAGAAGGTTTTGGGGCTACACACAAAGGTCCTGTATGCTTTGAATGATAGGGAGTGCTCCCTAAAACTTTCCAACACCACTACTCAACCCTCATGCATGGGAGGCCATGATTTGTTATATGCCCCGGCATCCCGAAACCCAGATGTCAATCTTTACTCCATATAACCTCATGTAATCCAGAACTTCAAAGCCACCAAAAAATCCACAAGCCCAACCCAAAAGTGTGAGACTTGGAGGCTGCGGTCTTCCAGAGACTCTCGCATCTGCGCGCAGAGGCCGGGTAAGCGTCACTGCCACAATGTATTGTAATTCTAGGTCTCACAGTATGTACATGTTTTTGCTCTTATTTTGGGATTTCCATGGGAGCCACTGCTCAGAAAGGAGCGGCGACTGCAGCAGCGGGCCTCACAGGCCTGTGCGACAGCGTCCGGAGCTTTGTGCAAAGCGCAGAGGGCACTGTAGCCGGTGGGTTGGCTGCAAGGTTCGAGCAGAGCCTTCCCATACCCCTGCAATTGGTTATAAGGGTTATATAGGGAATATGTTAGGGGTTATATAGGGATAATGGAAAAGAAAATGGAAACAACCATATTATAATAGGATATCTGCACTTCAAGAGAAATGTGGCAAGTGGGGAGCTTGCTGTGCTTTGAATATGCAGACATATCGAGCGGCACCACAAATCTTGAAGCCGTGGCGCCAGGGTATTTGAGGCGCAAAACAACGAAGTGCCCTCAGGTCGGCAATCCGGTTGGCGGCTGCTGTTTGGGCCTGCCTGCTGGTTTTGGTGCTCCACTGGTTGGCCCAGCCCCTGAAAATTCCAAGCCCACTCACATCCTTCGGATTATAATGTTTGTTGGGATTCTAGTGATTCTGGTGGGATAAGAAAGGGGCTACAAAGGGATAATGAAAAAGAACATGGAAATTACTTTGGTATATTGTACTATATGAATGCCAGACTCGGCTGAGGTCTTTGATCCACCCACCATGTGGAGATGCTTCCAAGCCTTGGCGGCCTGCAGGCCCTTTTTTTGTATCCAGGTTCCCATTTTATGCTCTATGGGGATAGTGGAAAAGAAAATGGAAGCTACTGTGGTATATTTTGGTTATTAATAGGGATCATGGAAAAGAGTATGGAAACTTGGACTTCTATGGTATATTGGGGATATTCATGTATTGGGATCATGGAAGAGAGTATAAAAAACTACTATGGTATATTGGGGATATGAATAGGGATCATGGAAAAGAGCATGGAAAGTACTATGGTATATTGCGGATATTAATAGGGATCATGGAAAAGAACATGGAAACTACTATAGTAGTCCCCGCCTTCGCAACATTGACGGAAGCTTACAGGCTAATGACACAACAGCTCCAGCAGCTTGCGCGGGTGCTGCTTACGGCGGCTCCTGTGGCTGCCTGGCACTCAGCCATGGAGAAGTCCTGATGGCTTTTTGCTATCAGAGGTCCGTTTTTTTGGGGATCCTTAGAATGACAAACCCTGGGGCTTCAAAAACTACAATCCCTATAGAATCCCTTATAGTAGTTTCCATTTTATTTTCCATTATCCCAATATATCCATGAAATGACAAGGACTGCAGGGTGCACGAACCCTGAGGCCAAGGCTCTTGGGGCTGTGTTGCAGGCGCCGAGGCCTCCACCCAAGCAGGCAACTGGCTTTGCGTAATGCGTGTTTTGTTTGTGGTTTCCCAAAATTAGGGTTACCTTTTTGGGGGGTCCCTATAATAAGGGCTATAGTATTATGGGGTCTATATTGGGGTCCCCCTATTTTGGGAAACTACCATATCTTTTTGTCCAGAGCCTCTTTATTGAAGTTTCCAGGGCAATCTGGCCTCCTACAAGACCTCCCGAACGGCTGTGGCGCTGGCCCCAGGCGACATGACAACCGATGAGAGTCTGGCCACACAGCGCCGAGGCCATCGAAGGTATGCGCTTCTTTTGGCCAGAGCAAGCCAGAGAGGCTCGCCACGCCTGCTTTTGCGCTCAGGCATCCGCAACATCCGGAATGAAATCGTATCAACATGTATCAACACATTACACATGATATTACAGGCAGCCCACTACCTCCAAATATCAAACGTTCCCTCCAAGTTTGGGTTATCTTGGGTATCTAGGTTGTATTTCATTTCGTGTCAGCGGGTAAGGTTTTAGGTGGAAGGGGCAAAATGATGCCTATTGGACTTGTAAGATAGGATTTTCTGCAAGTAAACCCTACGCAATCACAAAGAGGGACCCTCAAGATCCCGTAGAAAGAATCCCCACCCATTTGCCCCTCGCGACTTGTTCTTTTTCAGGCCATGCCTTTGCCGACTTCTCCGGTGAAGCCTTCCAGTCAGAACCCTACATTACATACATCTGGGTTTCTGAAGGTTGTGGGTCCATGTGAGCCATAGTTCATAAACTCCTAGTATCCCCCGTAATAGTCCCCTATATAACCCCTACTTCTAAGGAGTTTAGACGATCCGCGAATCCAGGGCAGTTCTCAAAATTATGGGACTCTTTTGGTTTCCCCTATATTACGGCACCTGATTTTTAGGGGCACCAACATGGGACCCTAATCTTAGGAACAACCCACCTGTTTTTGTGTGCATGCGGATATTCCTGCCTGCGTGCAGGGCTTGCGGCTGCCATGAAAGTCCACAAGGCAGGGTTATAGTCACCCTTAAGTAAATATAATATGGGGTAATCTTAGGGATATGTTGGGGTTGTATGGGAATAATCGAAAAGACAATGGAAACTACTACAATGGGTTATATAGGGTATAGAATATGGGGTATATGGGGATCTTATTATATCATATCCAAAGCCATATCCTATCTACTTAAGGGGGACTATAGGGTTTTCCTTTCCTTTGCCCATCCAGTCGGCATGGGGCCGGCTTTTGTTTCAGGAAATCCGTATTCAGCCAAGATTCAACAGAGGTCCAGGCCAGCCAGAAAAGAGCTACTCAGCATTTTGCGACGGCCAGCGTCAGCTGCGAACTGATGCCAAGACTTGCTTCTTAGAGGGGAGCAAGGGAACCGTGATCCGATCATCATCCCACTATAACCCCAATATACTATGGTAGTTTCAATTTTCTCTTCCATTATCCCAATATAACCCCAACCCTACTTCAAGCCACAGATGGCGATAGAAAATGGAAGCTACTACATAGTACATTGGGGTTATATAGGGATAATGGGAACGAAAATGGAAGCTACTATATTATATAGGCGAATTATTACTACATGGCTCGAATATAGGAACCGCGGAGAAGGACGCTCCTACACCCCTGGAAAGCTCAATCCTAAACTCCCACCCCAGATGATTGTTTCCGAAAAGCTAGGATCTCCTTCATACAGTAAGGGTCATTTCTCAGTTCAACGCGAACTCACATCGTGTACATCCTGTACCACCCCACACTACACGCTTTTACACCATTTCTCAACCAGCCTCACGAAACAACAGTTCCCAATGCAACCCAGATCATATCTACCTAGCAGGCCTTACCCTCATCCACAAGAAGCCAATCCACAATGCGAGCTCTCGCAAGGCAATCACAATGAACCGCCCCCAACACTACATGGACTTGGGCTGTGAGATGTTCTTAAAGCAGAGAAGAAGTCTAAACCTTTTGCCTCGGCGGAAGCTTTGTGAAGCATTGACCCACATCGTTTGACCTCATCATTGAGGCGGTGTGCCCTGCATGTTTGCTGGTGGCAGAGCAGACAAGCGTGTTGTTTCCGTAAGTTCTTGTTGGTGAGAGACGTGTCCAAGCAAGTTCGCACGACGAAGCACAAACCTCACAGCTGCAGCCATTTTGGTTGTTTTCTTCAGCATGGCACATTTGGATTCAGAGGGCTCTGAGGAGACCTCAGAGATTTCGGCCCCATCCAGTCTACTTGTTTGTATCCCGGAAACATGGCAAAAATGGCGGCCTGGAACATACTTTACGATCTGCGTCGTGAATGCTACAGCTACAGCTTTGCTCTTACCCAGGAATCTCCACTTCTCAACATACGAATCGGCCAAGTTCTATGATGATGGCCGCGAAGAAAGGTGGAGAGTCGTAAACGCCAGCTCTTCGGTTTCCTTTTGCCCTCCTTCAGAGATCATTTTCTTCTTGGGACTGATGCTTGCGAGTGTTGGCGCTGGTTGTGCGGCAGCGTTTCTTAGTAAACGGGCACAAGCTTCAACCCACGCCAGGTGGGCATGTGGCTATGCAATCACCAACTGGTTTCAGTCTTTGTTGGGATCGTTGACTTGCCTCTTCTCCCAGGCTGGCGAAGTTAGTGATGAATATTTCGGATGCAAATACGGTGTACTTCCTGGACGCCGGGATGGGAAGGGTTTCTTCCACACAGTGTTTCAATCTTGCCGGGCGGTGCTCTATTTGATTGGCTTGTTCTGGATGCAGACGCTCTTGGCTTGGCGACTTGACGTACTAGAAAGAACCTCAAGGCAGAAATACTGCAGCCACTGCTTTCGCATGCTCATTTGGGTGCAAGCATTTGGTGTTGCAGTGATTGTACTTTCGCTTGGTGTTTTTGCTCAACAATACTTTGGGAACGCGTATTTCAAAGACTACTACTCCGGAGCACTGACAGCCACAGCGGCAGCGCTGTTGACTTGGTTGTGCAACATGACGGCTAGCGCAGTCGTGATTTGCTCCCTCATCCAATGTTTGCTTATGTTGCGGAGGGTGCTACGCCTTTCAGAGTCTGAAATCGCATCAGCTCCTGTGAGACTGTCTTTATCACGCGCCCGAAGGTTTGCCTTTCTACAAGTGTTGGGGGTATCTGTCAGCCTCGTGCTCACGATTTTTGTAGTTCCAGCCGCGGCTGTGTCCACTGTGCTTGCTCCCATGTTGTCAGAGGAGCATACTTGGGTGAAATGGGTGGTAGTTGTGGTTCAGGCGCTCGATTCCCTAGGGAACGCGGTGGCTGCAGTGCTGCTGTCTGGCAGCCACAGGTTGTCTGAGAAAGACAGCCAACCCAGCCGACCTGACCAAACCAGTCGACGGGTATCTTGCCGAGTATGCCAGGCGAAGCCTAGAGCAGCGCCAGATGATATGGCATGGAGTCCGGCCTGGAAAGCAAAAGTTGAAGAACTCTCGTTGCGCGGCATGACCTTGCGCAGCCTCTTGCACTTCTATCAAGAAGACCTGCTCTCCATTCAAGACTGGAGGGCACACAAGACTAGAGATGTGGTCCGCCGGGCGATAATTCCCCTTACCAGCGTAGAAGAATCCGCATATGCCGTTTCAACTTTGAACAGGGATGGCGCTCGCAGAGCTCACATCATGGTGACCCACAACTGGGCTAATTCCTTCAAGGACGTACTGGCTTTTTTGAAATTCTTTCTTGGGCGGTGCTTCTTGGGCACAGGTCTAGGTGTAGGCTTTGGGGTCTCAAGCAGAGGTTCTGTGTAGGCTACAGAGTGGGGCAGATGTGTTTGGGGCTAGGGGGTCGGCGCATGGGTGCAAACCAAAGGCTTTAAGGAGCGGTTCAAGTGGCACCTGCTGCTTCAAGGACTTGTTCGCGGCCGTCATCGCCGATGCTCTGGAAGAATGCAGCTTCAACTTGACAACAAACCTGTTGGAGGAAGACTCTGACATCCTTCGTGAGATCCTGAGTCAGAGCGGTTGCTTGGATGACACGTATTGGATTTGTGCGTTCGCTGTGAACCAGCACAGCAGCATATGCCACAGTAATCCGTACGACCGCGACCCTTTTTCAAACCAGCTGCATCCGGTTTGTAATTGCAGCAGCGTGAACATCTCTGACCCAGATTGCAGAAGTACTGTGTCAGAGATTAACAAATTCGATGACATGATGTATCACCTTGCAGCAACAGGAAGCTGCAGGCAAGTAGTAGCGGTAGACCAACCTCTTGATTTGTTTAATCGTGCTTGGTGTGTCGCGGAAATCGCAGAAGCGAAGCGTCTGCACATGAAGCAGGCGCTCAAACTTCCATCCAAAGCGACCATCATGCAACGTTCACACACTTTAGCGAATTTGGACGTCCGGACCATGCGTGCAACCATGGAAACGGACAAGAAGTTCATACTCGAAAAGATCGCAAAGAGCAAGAACATCGAACAGTTCAACGCAGAGCTCCAATCGCTCATTTTTGAGCCGAAGTCTGGCCTCCTGGCATCTTGGAATGCCATGGATAGTTTGCAACAAATTGGAGAGGTCGGCCGGCTAATTCGTTGGGGGCTTGCTGATGCAGGGACTGGGAAAGTGTGGAAAGCATGGGAGATCCATGAATGATCCCTCTTCCCAGCTTACACGAATTTTGTGCATCCCAACAGAGGCATGCTTGTTAGTTTGTCGCAAGCCGAAAGAGACCGCAACGCTGTGTATCGCGAGTCTTTTCAGCACTGGCCGTCGGCAGGTGAACCCTATGCAAACAATGAATCCAGATGAAAGCATGCCATTAAAGGAAGGTCATGCATGGGTGCATGGCAGTGCCTTCGCGACACCTCTCCCCTCGACAAAGGAACGCCAACCTTACTAAACAAACCACACTTGGAACATAGCAGGTCATCGGCGACTTGCAGACGCCAGTGCATCCAGCCTCTGGTTCTGTTTTTTTTGGTTTTGGGGTTGTTACGGTTTGATATTTGTAGATGAAGGAGAGATATTATAGATATTACAAAATAAAACCAGACAAATCCAAAGCACAGCGTCCATTCAGATAGTTTCATGGGTTTGGGACACAGAAACCCATAGTATCAAGATTGTTTACAACACACGTCAAGATACATAGCGCAACCCAATACAAAACAACACCAAACACAACAAACAACACAGAACGTATCATGGTTTCATCCAGCAATTTTTGAACTTACGTTTTCTTTACACCTTGAATAATTCGTGTCGTAAATATCCCCTATCCTCCTCCAAGTAATAACAGGTTTCGCCTAACATTTTGCACTGCTTGGGAGGTTTTCAGCCGATCGAGGGCGCATTCCTTTTGCGAATGCTTCTTTTTGTACATCATTTTACTTTTTCCCCAACCTCAATATCAGGATAGACGCAAGATTCTTTGGCTTGTAAAGACTAATTTCACTTCAGATCATTTTTCTTCCTTGCTTCTATTCGGATCAATTTAGTAGCCGATGGCGCCGTTCTTTTCTCGTTTGTCAATACTATCTCCAAATTATCATCTATGCACTGTAAATTTTGTTTGCCCTTTTTTTCATCTGCTTCAACCTGCTTGAACAGCATGTCTTAATGTGTTCGTATAAACCTTTAAGCAAAGGCTGGATGCCCTCTTGCTCTGTGTATCTCAAATTTTCTCACCCTCCAAATATTTCATAACAGGCTTACTACATAAACTCCCCTCTTCATCACTATAAGACATCTTTGATTTATTGCCCATTTTTGCAGCCCTTCCATTATCCCCGCTAATACATCAGGCGGTTCTTTTCTCTTAATTGGTACAGCCGTAGCATGCTTGCGAAACAGATCAGTTAAAACCAATCCAATTTCAGGTTTTTGTTATTTGTTGTTCTAAATCTTTACGGCTAATAAAGAATGAGTCGAACTGATATTCAAAATATGCGTGAGGCGCTACAAAACAGTACTCGCCCCGAGGCTTACTTTTCTCCTCAACATTCTTCCCAAAAAACTCATCAACATCCTCTTTCGCAATAACTTTTGTCTTTCTCTTGCATCTCTCAAAATAGCCGCCTTACTCCCAGACCCCGAGCGGTCATAGCATAATATAGACTTATTGTTGACTAGTATAGGGAATAAGGGAGTAACATTCCCATATATATATATATACATAAACCCTAAACCCTATATATATCGATAAACATATATATACAAGTATTGGTTATTTATCCGAAGTCATTTAAATGACAGCATAAATATTATCATCTAATGTGCGCTGCAATTACAGAAAGCACAGAAAGAAGCTGAATTATCTGTATGATTCGCAACTGAAGTATCAAGGCGCTGACAACTGAAACTGCTACATAACTTGCCCTGTTTAACTTCAAAGTTAAATGGTACATGACACGTTTCACATTTCCCCCGCATTTGTTTTGAACACCATTCGGGGGTTATGTATTTTGCATCTTTAATTTCTCTTGATGCTTTCTTTTCTTGTGCTTAATAACCTTCTACTTTGATTTTAAAATATCTCACTATCCTAATTTTATCCAATTTGTTTATCAAAATTAGGGTTGTAATGGAACCAGACTTGTCTAAAATCAACACATCGGGTCACTGTGCACCACAGCCATTCTCTGCTTGCTATTGGTAAACTGTATTTTACACTTGCCCCTTGACTTGAATGACAAGTCAAGCAATATGAGTAAATGGAAGTAGCATCTACGACGGGCTCATAAAGCATAAGCTCATTCGTGATATTCTGTAATGTTATTTGTAATCCTAAAGTTGACTTTCTCAATTTCAGGTATTCTTTACCTGATATTTACTTCAACTCTTGATCTTGTTATTCAATTCTCTGGCCATGAATATTTCGCCCACTTCTTATTCATCTTTCTTGTTTAACCTGCTCCTAATTTCATGTGCCAAACTTCGGCATCTTGTGTTAGCATAAGCGATGTTATGTTCTGATGCAATTATGTAATCGGTTGTCTCAAAATACTTTGGTAATCTTTTCAAAAAGCAACTCCTGATCCTAAAAGTCTTCATTTGGTTGATTGACTGTTGCACTGTTCTTGTCACCCTCTTCGCTGTCCTTGGCTCCATTGTTAAAAAGATATTGTGCTTAAACATTGTATCTAAGCAGCTGTCTATACATATATATATATATATATGTATTGCCGGATTTTGGCAATTTGTCAAAATTTCTATTCCCTGTAGTTGCTGAATATCACCTGTCGCGACAACCATTTTATCAGGGTCGTCTTCAATAAATGATCCTATTTTGTTTGAAGCATATAGGCTGTATGGCTGTTTCCAAACATGGCGCGTCAGGAATTCATGAGAGGGCGCATGTTTGACCCCTCCTATGAATACCCCGATGCAATACATATTCGTCAAGAGCCCAGCACTACGAAACATACCTCGAAACATACCCCGCAACATGTACATATATATCTATATTCCTTCAAACACATTTATGTCATAGATACTATACGGAAAATTACGGCATTTTCTCACCCGCATCTTCATGAACCGCAATGATCAACAACTTATTATATGTTGTCGCTTCTACTTCGTTTTCCTGTAGTGCCGGGTGCCAGTTCTTGTGGCACAAAGCAAATCACCTACTAGTGTTATTAGTAAAATGATGGCTACTACTAAGCCTAAACCCTATTCCCTAAACCTTAAACCCAAAGCAGCGCCATGCAAGTGGCAAACCTTAAATCCAATTGTTGCTGTTATTATTCGTATTCGTATTAAAGATATTCTTTCTATAATTCGTTTCACTCTTATTGTTCTTTGGACAGGCTGGGAACCACCTGAGCCTTGTCGAGTCGGTTTCCGACGACGCCTCGGTGGCAGAGCGGGCGAAGCGAACTGTGCCCGGCCGCCAGCTGCATGGTGAGACACCGTGGATATGGGGGCTTTCCCAGAATAAGGGGGTATCGTATTTGTTGGTCCCCATTAGGATGATCGATAGAATTCGGGGTCCCCCTATTTTGGGAAGCTACCATGTCTTGAAATCCTAGGTCCTCTTTTTCTGGTGTGGCCCTTGTAAAGCAAAGACTACATATCAGTGGCAACATGCCAATCATGAAGGGGGACCTGATTTCAAGAGACATCCACATATTAATGGTAGTTATAGTGATAGTAGTATTAGGGATAATGGAAAAGAAGATGGAAACTGTGTAAAACACCCTAAACCTTAAGCCCTAAGCCCTAAATAGTAGCTTCCATTCTACTTTCCATTATCCCAATATGAGCCCAATATAACTCATAAGAATACTAGCAGCGGCAAGGCAAACTTCAACTGGCTTTGATCTCAAGGCAGCACCGGCAGTCAAGCCCTGGAGACGCACTTCGTGGTATGTACTAAATTATGGGTTATAGTCTATATAGTATCTACTTCCTCAATAAAACGCACGTCCGAGAAAGGGACCATAATTCTTGCGCACACTTGGTGGTGCATATTGTAGTAGCCCACTGCTGATTTTTTCCTGCAAGTTGTCTTCATGCCAGGTCCTATCTCTTCAAGTGAAGCGAGGCAGTGCGATCCCACCTAGTATGAAACATTGTACCGTGCATTGCACACTTTGCTCCACGATGCATTATGGCATATTCTAAGACCGCATACAGCAACATTTCCTGCAGAGATTGCATGCGTGGTTGCTAAATTCGGTAAAGGTGAAACGTTTCAGCAGCGACCACAGTTTCCACAGCCTGGCATACGGGGACGATGTAGGGGAAGAGGGCAATGGGGGCAAAACGTAAAGCTTTGGAAAATGTCGTTCAGATGGGCTATAGTCTAAACACCTACAGCAGTCCCCCATATCATCCCCTATACAACCCCTTTAAGCAGTTTAGACTATGGTTCAGATGGCTGCAAGGTTCCCACATTGCCTTGATTGGAGCTGCAGGCTCGGGCAAGCCTGACCCTTGATATATTAGGGTTATATAGGGGTTATACTAGGGCTATATAGGGGTGAAATAAGGGTTATATAGGGGTTATATTAGGGTTATATGGGGGTTATATTAGGGTTATATGGGGATTATATTAGGGTTATAGAGTTAATTTTGAGTATCTCCGCAGCGTGGGGGTGCCTCCTGAAACACAAGCCCCAATATAAACCCTACTATACGATAGTAGTTTCCATTTTCTCTTCCGTTATCCTTATATAGCCCCAATATATACCCCTATAATCCCTATCGTTTCCATTTTCTTTTCCATTAGCCCTAGCACTACTGTTCATTGTGCGTGGTTATACACTTTTGAAAGCTGAGGTCCACTCTCCTGGCAGGCTTGGCAGGAGGTGCTGCGGATTTGAGCAGCAAAGGGGAACACATCCCATCCCTGTATATACCCTATTATACTACAGTAGTTTCCATTTGATTTTCCATTATCCCTCTACAGCCCCAACCTAAACCCTAAACCCTGAACCCTATATAACCCCATTATAGTAGTTTCCATTTTCTTTTCCATAATCCCAAAAAAACCCAACATATACCTCATATTCTATCTGATTCTACTTAATGGGGACTATTATCCCTAAACCCTAAACCCCATAGTCCATTCTCCCTATATAATCCCAATATACACCCATTATGCCCATGTGCGCACACAGTTCTGTAGGCTGCAAAGCCGAACTTTGGGGCGAAGACATGGAAGAGACGGGCGTCCTAATCTCTGGAAGGTGGGCACGGTTATATTGGGATTATGATGGGGTTATTTATATTGGGATAATGGAAAAGAACATGGAAAATACAGGGATTATAGGGGTTATAGCGTATATATTGGGCTTATATTGGGATAATGGAAAAGAAAATGGAAACTACTATTCGAATTTTCTGCATTGCGCAGCCAAATTCGATGCAGGGAAAGGGATTTTTTTGAGGATTACTATAGGGGTCATTGTGGGGGATGCAGAAGAATGGAAGCAGACCTGTAGCCTGAGCGCTGCCCAAACCCTCCAGGCTTGCCTACACGCCGCAGCAGTCAGCGATTCTTCCTGGAAGCAGCATCCGTGACTGGGTGGTCATGTTTAATCCATAAATACTCTACATACCGTAATATACCATGATCTGCAATAATTTGTCATGATACGTTAAAATACGCAAAGCATCATTTCACTTTTTCTTACATATGATGGCGTGTAATGACTCCTGCTCAGGTGAGAATATTCTCTTTGGATCCGCCTTTGACTCGCAGAGGCCGAGCCAAAGTTGTTGGAGCCTACGTTAATGGATTTACATGTGTTCAATGAAAGCAATCTACTTTTGTGAGTTTATGTGTCTTTGTGCAAGCATGAAGTGCACATGCTATATCGCCCATGCTTTCGCTTACATATCATGGCTAGATAGATCGGCTTGAGAGTGCCACGCAGCTTTTTTTTGGGAATTGGGCAAACTGGAAGTAGGTACGAGCAAGTCCTCACGATGTCCACGCTGTCCGAGGAGCTGTGCATGTCTTGGGCTCCATGAACCTTATTTGTAGCTATACTACACAAATAGCACCTATATAATCCCAGTTTCCATTTCATTTTCCATTTTCTTTTCCATTTGATTCTCCATTATAGGGCCCTAAACCCTACATTATTGTACTATGGCTGCAGCTCTTGCTACTATCTGGTGGGCTGACTTGATGACGCGCTCAAGAAGGACCTTGCTACGCTGGAGTTGGGGGATCGCAATCTCCCGGACTCACTGAGCCAGGGGCTTCAGCCTTCGAACGCCATTCGCACCCGAAGCCAGGAGAACTTGGAATATCCTCACAGAAGTGACCTCTACCTTAATTCCCTTGTAAAGCTGCAATACATGTATATATATATAGATAATATGACCGTGACCCAAAGCCTAAGCTTTACACAAATGCGCACCCACACACCTGTATCCATACATATACATATTTTCACAGACCCACACACATAGATAAATGAGTCAACGAATAAGAAAATACATATGTGTATCTATCTATGCTGTTCCATTATCCTTATATAATCCCCAGTATTATGCCCTATACAACCCATGATCGTAGTTTCCATTTCATTTTCCATTATTCCTTGTTGTCCTAAGAACCAGTATGCTGCTCTCCTCTCAGCCCCTAAGCCCCCACAGTAACTTTGCCCAGGCGCTGCGGGGATGCGAGCTTTGCATCTGGCGCGGGCCCTCTACCTGGAGGCAGGCCTCAGCCCATATGCATTTGTATATACATGTCTGTATATTTATATGTGTATGTATGTATACATTCACGTCTATATCTGTGTAAATACATCGCATATATATATATATTTATAGTTATATGTATGCATGTACAGATTTATTTGTGCACATATATGAATAGGATATGTGTAGACATATATTTTATACGTACGTAGATGGGCATAGGGATTTACATGGGGTTTCATGGGGATTATACTGTGATATATGGGGTTTTGAGAGTAAGAGAAAGTTGAGGTAGGGAAGCACCCACAGTATAACGGGGCAATATCGTACAGTCCCTTATGATTACCATTCCCCAAGCCCGAAACCTTACCCTGAAATCCTAAGCTACAATCGTACAAAGCAATGTGTTCGAAGATTGTAGAATTTTTACTTGCGCCAGGGAGTAATGCACGATACCAGGAACCACATTTCTGGTGGTATTTTGGCTTCGAGCCAAAGACAGATGGCAGTCGGTACCGATGTGTTGTACAAGGAGCTGCGAAGCCATGCGCCACAGGGACAACGCTATGATTGCCTAAAGTGCGAGCCTTGCCAGAGGCTGCTTCGGGATGCCAAAAATCCGAGTATTAGGTATGACCCCGATGCCTTGGACAATCTCACAGAGCATCTAAGAGGAAAGGCCCATCGCAAGAAAGTGGCATGGCTGGAGGGGCAGGATGCACTGCAAACCTTTCACGCATTGGATGGCACCCCCGTGCAGTGGGATCATTGTCAAGGAACTGTGCGAGTTGATGGTGTAAAGAAAGAGCCATCGATGAGACAGGGGCTTGACTGGACTTCGTGGCACGATGAGGTGAACGCACGAGAGCGCACGAGTGGGCTGCCTCTTACTGTCTTTTCAAGTCCAGGTGATCGTGGCGATGGTACTTTTGATGATGAGCTTTTTGCCGCGTGGCCCTGCGAAGAAGAGCTTCCAAGAGTCCACGAGGAGGATACGCCTAAGCCCAAGAGGCCCAAGACCATGGCGGATGCATCTTTCAAGTCTGAGCTGCACAAACTCAAGCTGCAAACCTGGGAAGAACTCCTTCAAAGCCAAAGAACCAGTGTTGACCTGTCTCAGCATGTTGATTGGCATCGTGGTTTACAAAATTTCGACAAGCTCAAAGATGCATGTGACCTTACACATCTCAGCAGCATCCACGGCGAACTCCATCCCACAGCGCAGTGTCCACAGACGCAAAGGCCAGCCTTTCATTTCGTGCTCTATGGCTGTGGTGTTTTTCGTGTGCTCATAAGCCTTGCAAGAACTCAGCACTACACTCTTATCTTCGAAGATAAAGAAGGTGGCTTCATCTCAATTAATGAACAGCCACAACAATCGGGGCAGATGGTGCCCCTGCGGCCAAGGGAACGAGATATATGCGAAGCTTTCGGAAGTCGTTGCTTGGAGGGGCGCCGGCTCAAGGCTATGACTGATGGCGGCAAGAACACATGTTTCAAAGCCTTGGTCATGGAATTTCTAAGGCAGCGTGCTGCTCTTGGCCACCGCGGTGGAGTTCACAAAGATGCCAGCAACACCTTGCAGCGGATTGCTTAGCATTTGGTTCGCTTCGATGGCGCAAGGCTACGTTGGGAACTGGTGAAAGATGAAGATGAGTTGCTCTGGCGGAAGTTTCTCTGGGAAAGAGTGCTTCGGCTTCAGACAGCCAGTCTTTACAGCCATCTCGGAACGGACCGTTTGAAGGAATGTGTGCTACACGTGCGCATCAGTGAGTCCATGCAGCTATTCAACGATGCGCGGTCAGAGGCTGAAGCCTTCCGGTCGTGGAAAAGCTGCTGCGAGAGCATCCAGCAATGTCGCCACTGCGCCAGACAGTTCGAGGATATCTTGCAGGCCGCTACCTGCCGTGCGGCCCAGAAGCAGCTTTATAACCATTTGTGGACGGGGCAATGGTGGCTGAATCCGGGTGAGATCTTCTTCACGCATGCCAGGATCAGATGCACATTCAGAAATCGACGCGTGCTTGATGACTCGGTGAGGCAGCTACAGCAGAATCCTGAAAGCCGCCACCGCTACCCGAGACTCCAGGTGTTGCGTTATCATAGCAGGTACCACACAGTCAACAATCGTCGTTTGTAGTGCTTCCGGTCTCTTCAGGAGCATTTTGTTAATGAGCGCTTGGACATACGTGTTGACGTTTGAGTAATTGCCGGAAGAGGCAATGTTTTTAAAGAAGGTCGAAGCTTCCTCCTGAAGTTTTTCGACGCTTTTGATATAATGATGGTGAATCGGTGGACTTCTTCTAGTAGCCTCATATCTGAACAGGTAGATGCTGAAGCGGGCTGAAAGGAGAAGACATTGGGTTTGCATTGTGCGAAGGGTCTTTTTTGTGTGTTGGTGTGGGTTGTGTTGGCCTCGGCTACGGCTCTGCAGGGTTATTTAGATTGTGCTTCTCTTGAGGAGCCTACTTTAGAATATCATATGTTGAAAATCATGTTATTCACTGTAAGAGTATGAGTTGCCTAACACCCTGGTCTATAACTATAATTGAATAGGCTGCCATGTGATACCCTTCACATGTAGGGGGGAAAACACCATTTGTTCGTCACGAGGATCTATTGAGGGGAGAAATTCTGCATCACAGGTACCACAGTATACCATAATATGCCATTGTATACTGTGGCATAGTATATTATAATATACCATTATAACATATCCTAATATACCATAATATACTATAATATACTCTTCTCGACCGTAATATACTACAACATAGTTTATTTACTGTACCATAATACATTATGATTTACTCTTATATACCACAATATACTGCAATACCCTTGATTTGAAAAAAGCACTAGGGGACCTAGGCCCAAGTGGGGGCCATCCTGGAAGTTTGGTGTGCAACTTAAGCTCTTGCAAAGCAGGTTCTTAGTGTGAGCGGATTCCTGAAGCCTCAGAGTCCCCCTTAAGTAGATAGAATTATAGGGATTATATAGGGATAACGGAAAAGGAAATGGAAACTGCTAAAGTACAATAGGGTATATACACAGGGATTGGATGTGGGGCTATATTGGGGTTAAATAGGGATAGTGGAAAAGAAAATGGAAACTACAATTTAGGGTTTAGGGAGTTAGTGGGTTTCTGCGTAAACCCTTCCTTCAGATCACTCCGGGAATGCAAAGTCAACAGACCCGAGGGCAAACTTTAATGTTTTCCGACGGACCCCCCATACCCCCTGCAACACCCCAATATGTGAGTATATAATAGTATATATTCTATTCTATTATAGTATATTATAGCATAGTATAGCAAAATATAGCAAACCATAGTGCATTATAGTATATCTAATATAGTACGGTATAGTATATTATCGTAAATTATAGTATAGTGTCTGGCCGTAGGCCGACATCTTGCTTTTGGACGAGCCCTTCCTCGGCATGAGCCATGACAGAGCAAAGAGGGCTCTGGCCAGCTTAGTGTGCTCCCGAGCTTGGGGCATTTTCGTGGGGCTTAGGGTTACGGATAAAGGGTTTAGGGAGGATAGTAAAGGATTGGGACTTGGGAGAATTAGAGGTGATTTTTTAGGCTAGCGTTCTTACATGTCCAGGTGTTGTATCCAATTGTATTTTACATCTTTATGGGGCATCGTGGCTGGCCTCAAGCATGCAAGGACTTGAGGACTGTGTTGTCCCTTTTCAGAGGGACACACATGCATGAGGGTCCTTCCTCTTGATTTTAGAGAGCCTCAGTTGTTGTAGGTACCGGAGACCTCAAGTAGCAGATGGCAATGTTTGTAACTTCTTTTTGGGTCATCCTCTATGGAAGGTTCAGGCCCTTTACATGGGCTTACATGCTCTCCGTTTCCTCCCATGTAAACCCCACGGAAAGGTAATTACCTGGTTTGGTAGCTCCCGGCTCGGCGAAACCTCAACTGCAAACCCTAAACCCCAATCCCGAAGCGCCAAATTTGCGGGTGTACAGGGTTTGGTTGCCATCGTCAGCATCGTCTAGCTATCCTGTGATGTCTTGCCGGGAATGTGCCTTGCGCTGCTTCGGCCATGCAAGTCACAAAATGCGCCACATCCTAAGCTCCCAAAGCCTAAACCTAAGCCTTATTTCCGAAACTCTCCTTTGAAGCTGACAGAGGTGCGCAAGGCCAAAGACCGGACCCTGATCCTCGCCACCCAAACGCTTTCCATACTGAGCTCGCCTGGGCCTCGAGGTTTGGAACTGCCTGAGATTTGGTGTAAAGAGTTTCTAGGGTTTGGACAGTGAGACCGTTCCTGACCACTGGCCCTATCAAGTTGTGCCAGTACTTTGTTGAAGTGAAACGGGTCTATGGTTGCTTCCCAGCACTGTCGATGCAGACTGGATGCACGCATTTTTTTCTCGGGACCTGAGTGCATAGCCCAGGATGGACAGCATTGTTGTCCTTCGCAATGGGACCGTCTTCGAACAGGCCGCCCAGTAAGTGCGCTTGCTGGTAGGGTGCTACTTCTGCCTTCGGCTGAATGAATTCTTCTGGCTAATAACAAGGAACAGCCGCCGCCATGAGGACCAAGACGACGTTCAGCAGTTACGACGACTACTATGACTACTCCTACTACAGCCACCGCCAGTACTCTGCAGTACTTCTACTACTGCTATCAAATCACACTATTGCTCCTACTTTTGAATTTTTTTATCCGTACATAGGGACTACATAGGGAATATATGGGAAAATACAATTCCGTTATATAGGGGGGTTATAGATTTCTACTTGTACTTTTTCCATTTCCGCCGCCAGCCGCAGGGTGACTACAAGACCCTGGCCTCGATGCCGACAGAGTTCAGCAGGCCACACCAAAGGTTTAAGGTTTAGGGCTTAGGGTTTATGGTTTAAGGCTTAGGGTTTAGGGTTTAAGGTTTATTGTTTAGGGTTTGAGGTTTAAGATTAAGGGTTTAAGGTGTACGGTTTAGGGCTGCATTGCCTTCCTGGTGGTTAGTTGGGGGCAAGGGAATATGAGGGTAGAACAGAGGGTTATGTAGGGATAGTGGAAAAGAAAATAGAAACTACTACTTAGTGTTTAGGGTCTAGGGTTAGTAGGGGATAAAGGAATATAATCCCTCTATTGTCCTTGGAAGATGTATTCCCGTACTCCCTACCAACCGCCAGTAAGCCGTGGCTGCATTGCACTTCTGGCGTTTCTCAAAATGGTGCCCCCCCCTTTGTATTGTACCCTAGGATAAGGGTTTATAAGATTTGGGGTGGACATTGGGACACTAATTTTGAGAAAGGCCCTTATGGATCGTGATTGTATTTCCCAGGCTGCTGCTCATCGCAAAGGAAAAGGACGGATGGCAGTATGTCAGCTCAGGTGTGAAATAGTTACTAGAAGCCAGAAATCCGCCCAGGACCTAGGAAGCGGGAAAGAGAAGGAACGAAAATTCTCGTAGCTGTAGCTGTTGTGCCTTTATTGTCAGCACACAGTGCCTCAGCATCAGGAGAAGCGGGCTCGTGAGACCGAGTCTCGCGGTCCGTCGTTTCCTTGCATTTGCTATGAGGCCTTTCGGTGGCATTTTTTCATCATTTCATACGGGTGGTTCGCAGCGCATGGAGATCCCCAATAATGATCCCTATGTTTCATGTCTTCATTTCTCACGAATCATGAGTAATCAAAGGCCACGTGGTTTTTTTTGAGTCTTTATATGCAGCCCGTGCTGGGCAGACGAGGCAGCGCCGGATCCCCTGCGTGAGCTTTATCCTTTGGACGAAGAGTTCGGTACCTTTCCGGCTTTCGGGTTCGGGTCGGCGGCCCAACCAACCGGAAAATGCTGTGCGGCTCATTTGTAGTTCCCATGTTCTCATCCAGTACTGTATGATATTATGATATGACTTAGTTTGATATGATGTAGAATAGACTGTGCGACCTCCCATTATCTTGCTATCTTTTTAGACCGCACTTTGCTGGAGGTCGGCCCTTGATCCGGGTCCGCGTAAGTGGGCTGGATGCTGAGGATGTCTCAATTCCTGCATGTGGGTTAAAAATTTGGGAAAGTCTCATGTCTCTACACATGTGCTTGGCCTGAATTCCGCGCAATGCGTGCGCTACATCCCAAGATGCCCCATTGGTCTGGGCTTCACCTAAGCACTTGAAGGTCTTCTGTGTCTTGCCTGTAAAGCTGGCAACACCCAGCTCCCCTGCTACATTTCACCAGGAATTTCTACAAATTTGCGGCCGATCCCGAAGCCTTACTTTCGTGCATTTCCCGTGCCTGAAGACGTCAGCCGCAAGTAGCTTATCCTTTTCAAGTTCTGAACACTCAACTAGACACAAAGAACGCAGCTTGATGCCGTTAAGCTGAACTTTCTATATCCTGACTCTGCCAGGATGATGCGCTACGTGCTTGAATCCTTGTTGTAGGATCCCCGCAAGGGCAGGCCGAATTTTTGGAAGTCCCCCCTATGTGCGGGCAGCAGTGTTCTGCTCAGGTTAGCCAGCAACCGCACGTGGAGTCGTCGGCCTAAGCAAGTTCAACATACCGCTGATCCTGAGGAAGTTGTATTGGCAAGACATCAGCTAAGGTCATTAGTAGGGAAACGGGTGGAAGGGATCCATGGAGTTTAATTTTCATATAGAATCCCACTGGCAGTCTCTGTATTCCGTTCCTTCACTTGTGCCAATCGAGATTTTGCACCTTATGCAACGGAATATGTATATAGCTGCACATAGGTATTGATCTAATCGCACAACAAAAGTATCTATAGCGAAGACAAAATTCAGACACGAACCAACACAGTCATTGCCAAATTTTTCATGATTTGAGGCCGGTTGTCAAAGAGCCTGCCGCTGCCACTGCCGTACCAGCACCCCCTGTGCCACATGTGGCTTGGCTGCCTACGTACACCACAATATACCATAATATACCACAACATAGTTTCTAGCTTCCGCCGGGAGAGGGCTCAGTTGATCATAGTTGATACATACTACATGTATGCGGAAGCCCCGTCTTTTGGGGACAGTAAGGTTGCAAAGGGGTTTAGGCAAAAGGCTTCTGAAGGGTTTCCAAAGGGCCATTAGTGGGGTCAGGGTCATTTGCAAGCGGGTGCTGATGATTAGTCTTGGCTCCATGGGACACGTCCTGAATCAAAATGCATGGGAGATTGAACCGTGCCTTGCTGGAGGCTCGTAGGGAAAAAGGGAAACGTTCCCTATATAATCCGTGTATAACATATTCCCGTATACCATACTAACCTTCAGTAAGATGGATGACCCTGAGGTACCTTTTCAGAAGTTTAATCCTGTTCCCTGTTCTCAGGCAAAGCCCATGGAGACTGCGGTGGATGCTGCTGCCCCAGAGGAGCTGAAGAAGGACTGGCTGTTTACAGGTCTACAGGTGCTTAAGCGGGAATGGTGGGGTACATATGTACCACAGTCCTAACTACTTAAAGGGGGCTTATAGAGGGATTACATACGGGAGCCTTGTACACGCTGAGGGGATACTAGGAGTTTAGACTATGGCTCAGTTGGGGAATGGTATGGGGATCGCTATGGGGATCCACTCCCCCTTAGGCACCAGAGTAAACATGTGCTAGTGGGATGACGAGCTTCCGCAGCTGTGCAGCAAAAGTCCTGCAACATCCCCGTAGTAAATGTACCTTAAAAGAAGGAAAAAGCCATACAGGATAACTTCCTCTCGGGACTGCAAAACTCTTAAGCCCCAGTTGCGCCTCAACCTTTTAAAGTCCTTGAATGAACACAGTGTCAGCCTTAAGTTTTGTCGGGTAAACACAGCAGACCCTTGTTGTGAGAAGCACCTGCCTAGACCCTCCTTTCAACCTTAGATAATTAACTTGCTCATATAACTATGGTGTAAGATCAACCATCGCATGAAGCAAGCCCTGGCCTACACTCCCTGTGTTAACCCCCTAGAATCCCAGCATCCAGTGTTTTTCATGCTCTGTCCCGTTTGATTGCGTTATCAGGTAGAAGTAAACCCTGACTATATAAACCTATCGCATAATATATCCCCAAACCCGCTCTAATCAAACAGGACCCTATGGCAACCAAGGTCAAGGAGGAACCCCCGCGACCCTTTAAGTGTCACAGCCGACCCTTACATAAGTCTAGACCCTACACACTCATCTTCATAGTAAACCTAAACCCTAAGCCCTAAACCCAAGCCCAGACGCTGACGGGAGAGGGGCTTGAAGCTGGTGCTGCAAGTGGCGGATGCTGGTGGCGCTGGGCCAGTGTCGCATAGTCAGCTCGATGGCGGCGGCTGTGGGGCCGAGACTGAAGAAATGCAGGGGCGTGAAGGGCAGCGCTTCAAGTACTGAGAGGGCCTGAGCTGAGTTGTCCGTGCCTGTAGAGCGCCCCGCTTCTGATTTTCTCCCTGCTTCCCGCGATGAGGGTTCAGGAATAATTGGTGCTTCAGCGGGACTTGGTCCTGAAGACTGATTCTCCCTCCTAAACTACCCTATACTCCAATTTATGGTAATTGATGTTGAATTGCAGTCTGGAGTCACATGTGCAGTGCCGAAGTTGAGCGTTGAGGACTTTTTTTTGGCTTGACCCTGGAGTCTTCTGTTTGTCATGCAGGTGGGGAATTGCTTCAACAAAAAAGAACCAAGCCCTAAGCCCTAAGCCGCGCAAGCTCTAAACCCTAAACCCCAAACCCTCGACGAACCCTAAATACTACTTTCCGCTTTGTTTGTTGACCACTATCCCAATATAGACCCTATAATCCCTATATATATATACACACTCTTTATAACCCTCAATTATAATCCCTGTAGCTTCCATTTCATTTTCCGTTATCCCAACATAACCCCGAACCTCAAAAGGCATTACATCCTAAACCGTAAGCCCCAAACCACAAATCCCATTCCAGGAGGACACCCCGGGTCCCCGGTTGCCACTTCCATCCGCATCCGCGGTGCCAGCGGTAGGGGCTTCGGAGGCACGGCCGCGGCAAGGGTTTTTCTACAAAGGGTGTAAGGTTTAAGGTTTAGGGTTTAGGGGACACGGGTTGGGGTTCCCGATAGTAAGGATCATGGTTTTTTGTTGGGCGGCATTGGGGCCTCCTTCATTTACATACGAAACTTACCACATACTTCGTTTAGGGGTGTTCGGGATTTAGTCTGTCAAGGCCAGTAGAGAGTCTTGGTTCAACAAAGGGTCAAGGCCAGATGGAGAAAGGGTTTAGGATAACACAAGGATGTTCATTATTTTGTGGGCTTTTTCTGGATGCGGGGTGCTTTCCATGGGCAGGCTTTGGGATTTTCGAGGTGCTCTGATTATTGCGTGCTCTACTGGGGGTCTTTGAGAAAGTTTCAGTCTTGAGGAGGGAATGAGGTCATATTACTTTATTGCAATGCCAAGGTCTGATGCGACTTGCAAATTTCTAGAGGGTTGGGTGATTTCTTCTGTGGTCTCATGATCTGGAAGTGAATACGGTATCCATCTTGGGAACCGACTGTCTCGAAGTGTGTTCGCTCTTACAAGATTTCCCTGGACGAACGAATCTTCCTGTGCAGCCCACTTTGACGAATTCCCCGAAAGTCCTCGCAGTACCCCGGCATGAACACCAGGTATGCGGGAACTCCTAGTATCCCCCTTAATAGCCCCTATAATAGTCCCCTATATAGCCCCCCATATACCCCCTTTAAGGAGTTTGGACACTAAACCCTAAATAGTAGGGGCGAGGGCGGATTCTTAGTAGTTTATTCTTGGTCTTCCTATTCATCCACGCCTGCGTAGACTCTGAATTAAGTTGGTTTTCAACTGTGCATGTCGGATGCTTCATTTGTTCCCTGCAGAGTTGCTTCAGCTACGCGGGAGGGAAAAAATGGTAGCTTCCATTTCCTTTTCCATTATCCCCATATAATCCCCCTACATAATGACATAACCCCCTTTAAGGAGTTTAGACTATAGCTCATGTGTTCGAGCAACTGGCACATGCCTGAGGCTGGCGGCTTCTTGGGGCGTCCGGGGCCCAGGGCAAAATTGATCCATTTAAAGTAACAATGTAGTAGGAATATACAAAAAAATAGCAAGAATACAGTAATAATATGGTAATAATTTAACAGTATACAGATTTCTTAGATTCGCACGGGAAATTTGTAGAGCGTGATTTTGTACTTCTTAAATACAGTTCCCTCATCTATCCCAAAATAGTACAAGGGGCCGTCCTTGAGCCTTTTTATATGAAGAGCCTGGGGGATGAAGGTGTAGGAAGCAGGCGGGCTTCAGACCGACATCTTTGCTGCTCCGTATCATTTAGTCTTGCACCCCCCTGTTGCTCTAAGTGGTAAAACTGCTGACCTCCTAAATGCCCAAATGGTAAACCTACACCCCCAACCCTAAACCCTAAGACTATTTCCTGTGTGCGATGCGCGTGCCCAAACCTATTCACCCCCCAAAACCTGAAGGCCAAGCCATGTAGCCACCATGAGAGGCGCAGCTGAGTCGCCCAAAGAGGTGCCGGAGCTACCCGAGGAGGTTCGGCAGCTCCCTACCCGTTGCTAGACTTAGTGGTTACCTGGTTGTTGCTAGGGAATATATTGGGGTTAATATAGGAACCATGGGAGAGAAAATTAGAACTATGAAATTATGATAGGGTATATATTGGGGACTCGACAGCGCGGAGAGAGAGAGAGAGATTGGGGTTATATATTGGGTTTAATGCTGCTGTGAAGTGGCATCGTGCTGGGAATACATTCAGGGGATATATATATATATATATGTATATGCGGATTATGTTCCCATATGCCTTACTAAGAACCAGCAAGTAAGCAAGGATAGTACAATTCTGCAAGTCAATGTGGGCTTGTGGGGGTTTAGTGCTTGAAGGCCTTCCAACATGTATGAGCGGGATTGATTCTGCGAAGTTTGGACTATCTAAAGGAGCTCCGATCTTAGGACAGGAAACACTCATGTCTGCATACTCAGGTCTGCATACTTTCGCAGTAGGTGCCATGGAAAATCTTCATGGCTCTCTTAGTATGTAATGTGGAAGATCCTGCCCAAGTCCTCTCAGATAGAACACTTCGTGAGGCCCTCAGAATCCCTTTTGTAATCCCCATATATCCCTGGATTCCAACAGTTTCTGTTGGCTTCCAGGAGGGCATTCCCCTTCCGAAGACTAGCCCGGCAGCCAGAGATGCTGGGTCGCAAGCTATTTCAGGGTGCTTCTTGGTTCCTGGTTACTAGTAGCGAGCAATGGGATTTTGCATATGGGGACTACATAGGGATGATATTCCCTTGTTGCCTACTAAGAACCAGGAAGGCTTAATCCATCTCCCAACCGAGCAAGTGGCAACTTCATTTGGAACTCCTTTTGGACTTGTGTGCCGCATATAATCCATCTCCTGATTCGCGACTGGCACATGCGTGCGAGGGGTGTCCTTTGCATGGCTGGTGGGCGCGCTCATGGGCAAGATGATGGTTGAGCCCCCTATGCTGGCCCCACCATTGCTTTTTGTAGGCCGAAGCCTTGCAGGCCTTGACGCACGTGTAGCGTCGCGTATGTCTTGAAACCTGGGGCCAAACTGCCACTGGCGCTAGTTTAGTTATGTTTTGGATGTAATTACCTTGAAAGCACTCTGAACAAGAAACTCCGAAGGGCTCTCGAATCTCGACAACGTCAAGTCGCTGACGCTCAGGAAGTTCCACAGCCCATCGTTCCGCCTCGACCTTCAGAGGCAGTAGCAGAGCTTCAGTTGTTTGCAGAACTGGGGCCCCTTCTTTGCGTCTCCATGTGGTGGATGTGATGCTTTTTTGTTGGCAAAATGCCTTCTGCTAATTTGCTTTGGTTGGGCTCTTCATTGAAGCGCTGGAAAGCTTTCCAGCTTGTGGAAGGATGATGATGACTTCACATCGCCCGGCGTGCTCCCGGCTCGTGGTAATTCTAACTTCTTGCCGTACAAATTTATCGATGGATCGGCTAACACTCCGTTATACTGAGGGCAGCCCAGGCTGGTGCCACGAGGTCTAACTAATGAACCTCTTAGAACGCGCTTGATGGGGAGTGGAGTTACAGAAAGATTGGATGCACATAGTCGGGCCAGGCTTCGTCGCCAAGTGCAGACGGCCTCCGACGGCGGAGCGCTGCTGCCGTGGACAGCGAGGAGGGATTGGTAAAGTGTGGGGAATGGCAATGCGTTTAAGGTTTATAGTCCCCCTTAAGTTCAGACGCAGCTGACGTTCCGAGCCTGCGAGAGAGAGTAGATAGAACAAGGGGTATATGGGGATCTCATTAGCATATACTATTCTATCTACTTAAGGGGGACTATAGGCTTTAGCAGATTACATGACGGCAATTTTTTTTACACAGATGGTCAGAATAACTCGGCAAGCTGAATCGTTGTTGTGTTGTTTTCCATCCTTCGCCAGGGGTCGCAGTAAAGATTTGAGCTGTCTTCTCTGAGGCATATAATAGTCTGGTAGGTCGTAGGTTTACATTGAGGTCTCCTTGGATCCTGAGCAAAAACGTCTTGGTAAGCTAAACGCAAGCAAGTGACTTCGTAGGCATTGTTGTAGCAGCTGTGTAGTCAAACAGAGATTGGCCTGTGCAGGGGCTTGCTTTGTTGAGATTGTCTTTATTGAAAGCATTCCGCGACAGTTGGGACATGGCTGAGTTTGAAACTCGAAGTAGGGGCCACTTCTGAGCATCCTCGATGCGGAAAGTCCGTTTATTCAGGGCACAGAGTGGGTAAGGTATATACAGAGATTATGTAATGATCCAGTCTATATAACCCACTAGAATAGTTTCCATGTCATTTTCCATTATCCCCATATAACCCCAATATATACTCTATTATAATAATTTAGCTACCACCGAGAAGCCATGGAGGTGCCGCTGCCTGCTCCAGTCATACGCTGCGACCTCATTCGCAAACGTCTGTTGTGGGCACGACGCTCGCGGCCCACAAGAGATGGATCTGATAGACACGTATGACATACAGAGAGAGAGAGATAATATGTGTACATACATGTGTATATATATATACATATGTTAGGAACACAGGTATACTGTTGCTATGCACCGTTTGGCCTCCAGAAACACCTAGATGCTGCTAGGGGGACGGGGGCGGTAATATAGCCCCCCAGCGTGGCAATGGTCCTCATCCGAAGGGCTGGGATTACCAAGTGTTTCTTGTCACTAATAAGTAACAACTAACACAACAAGAATATAGCAATAATCACAGCAATGATAGTAGTAGCAACAATAGTAAGAAGTAATAGCAGTAAATAAGCGTGATAAAGTAATAGTAAAAATAGAGCAGATTTTGCATTATGTCCATCTCGCTCTGGGCATGCCTTAAGCTTAGTAGTGCTTAGTCGTTTTGGAATATGGGAATGTAATCCCTATGTAATGTATCCCCATATATAATATGCCCTACTCAGAACCAGTAAGTAAGATTTGAGCTGAATATGATTCCTACATATATGTATATATATATACATCACCACAACTTATTCCCTCATTCCCTACTAAGAACCACAGCAAGTAAGACTTGAATTGAGGAGCAGATGCCAGCCACACTGCTCCGCTGCCGCAGCGGCTGGGAAAGGCAGATGCAGAGGCGGAGGCGGTGCCATGGCAATACATGAGCCCAAGTAACTCCATGGGGTTTAGGATTTAGGGTTTACAGGTTCAGGATGGATTTAAGGTTTAGGATTTAGGGTTTAGGATCTAGGTTTTAGGGTTTAGGGTTTAGGACATGAGCCCAAGTAACCCACTGGGGGTTGTATCCTGATAATGGAAAAGAACATGAAAACAACTACATTACAAGAAGGTATGCATTAGGGTTCCCTTATTCCCTGCTAACCACTGAAGGTAAGGGCTTCGAGATTCAGACTAGCTGCCTAGCTGCTTGGTATCTCATATGAACTATAGTCTAAATTCCTCAAGGGGGCTTATAGACGGGATTGTATAGGGGACCGCTATAAGGGGTGATTAAGGGGGATACTAGGAGTTTAGACTATAACCCCTATAATCCCCTACATAACCCTATATCTAACATAGCAGTTTCCATTTCATTTTCCATTTTCTTTTCCATTTGATTCTCCATTATTAACAAATTGCTCCTAAACCCTTAACCCCTAACCCCTAAACCCTAAATCCTAAACCTATTGCACCGTAGGTTTCCACCTCACCTGGCTTCCATGCATTGTGTGCTGCTCCAGGATGGCCGGGACAACAAGGTCAAGCGCCGCCGCCCGGATAAGGAGGCTGCAAAGCTTTCATTCTGTGATCCACTGGGGTTATATAGGGAGAAAGGGAAGGAAAACGGAAACTGCTACAGTGTATTAGGGTATATGTTGGGGTTATCGTAGGGGATAGAAAATATACTTCCGGGGCATACCCGCGCGAGTCTTGTGTTCAGGAGATGCGTTGGCTCTCACGACGCCATCCTGCGGCATCAACTTAACTCATGGGTTCTGCGTGCAAGTTTGCTTTAGCCACCTACCCTTGCTGGCTGAAACTATCTAGTTCTTAGTAGTAATCCTAGTAATCCGGATATGATATGTCCCCACATTCCCTACTAAGAACCAGCAAGTCTAAGGACAGCACTGTTGGAAGCGACCCCAGAGTTGGCAAGCATCCAGTTCAAAGGGCTCAAGCTGTTACCTGGGGTTTCCGGGAATTGGGGGCTTTGCTATGGAATCCACACTTCTAAAGTTATGGGCAAATAAAGCCGTTTTGCATATGCCCATGAACAGGTCGGAGTAAACGGTATGGAGGTTTCTGAGTCCAGTGCAGAGCTGCTGAAGAGGACTTCCCACAAACATCCTTTAAAATGCAGCCTTATTGGATTATAGTGGTACATCCTTCTTGAGCAACTTCCAAGCTCGAATTACAGAAGTTTCAATGCCCTTAAAACCTTGTGAAGTAAGGGTACCTCTACTTTGCGACACCTCCCAGGTTCCAGCTTCCTTACAGAGTAGGGACCTTTTATCACGCCCCTAATTGTCGAGAGGTCTCCAGTATATGGTTACCTTAAGCAGATAAGAGATGGAACTAACTCCCCAAATTGTAGGAAGATCCTCATATATCCTATGTTCCAGCTACTTAGGGGGGACTAACCATAATACCCCCTTCACCCATACAACCTTTATATACGCATATAACTCCTATATGGCCCCAATACAAGCCCTATAACCCCTTCAACCAATATTCTAGCTACTTTAAGGGAGATTATAAACACACGCCAGGAAGCGAAACTCTCCGATCCTGAGGGTGGACCTGCCCGGCCTTCCAAGGAGACAATTGCGCGAATTTGGATGTCCTCATATAGGGTTTAGGGGTTTAGAGTTTGAGGGTTTGGGGTTTTTG
Source organism: Symbiodinium pilosum (assembly GCA_905231905.1). Taxonomy (NCBI): domain Eukaryota; class Dinophyceae; order Suessiales; family Symbiodiniaceae; genus Symbiodinium; species Symbiodinium pilosum. The sequence continues at coordinate 33,021 of CAJNIZ010045459.1, forward strand.
GGTTTAGGGTTTTAGGGTTTAGGTTTTCCTAAATTAATCCTAATACGGGTCCCTATAGTGGGGTTCCTAGTATAAAATGGATCCCTCTGACCAAATTTCCTCCTTTGGGGAACAGTAACTTCGGCTAAGTCCCCCTACGTAGTAATGCGTATGTATGTTTTTCAGTATTGTTATCTGTGGTAGCCATCTATCGAATAGTATGAGCGGCTCATGTTGGAGTTTGGGAAAGGCCTGCGTAGGGCCCTACAAGTATTGGGGAAGACAGCTTTGGGATTACATGGGGATTGTTTTGAGAAACTCCTAGCTGGCAGCCGCACAACAGAGCACGGACACCGAGGTTTCTTGACTAGGCCCCTAAAATTAGAAGTTCTTGACCCCAAGCACTAAACCCCTACATACCTGAAAGCCTGCAGCACCGAAAGCACGTAACATTTTACGACTACAAACCTTGAATTCCAAACCCTACCCCAAAGCCTTTAACCCCCTGGTCCTAAACTGGAGGAGCTGATGGAGGAGAGACAGGCGCATCCACGCCCGACATGCCTGAATGCATAGATAGTAGCCCGACGGATATTTCAAGGGGTCCCTTACAGATGTAGGGGAGTATAAGAAGATCTGTAATTGGGGCCTGACACAGCTGTCATGTTGGTCGCAAGTTAATGGATCCCGCAGAAACTGGCCGACAATTCTGATTTAATTGCCTCCTCGTCATGCTCTACAAACACATACACACTCATGCTTAACTGCAGGCGACTCTTAGAGGTCCCTCGATGATCCCTGTAGATGGTACCCTATATCTCTCAGATCCATATACACCAATCTGTAAGGGAAACTCCAAAGAAATCGTTTTCATAGCCTCTACAAAGGGTACCATAGGCCCCTAGAGTCTTAGAGTCTACATCCACACCCATCCTCAGGGCGGACCCCTAGAAATCCTTTGCTGTCTTAACTCCTTAAAGGGGGGTTACATAGGGAAGTATTATAAGGGTTATGAAGGGGAATACTAGGAGTTTAGACTCTCAACCCTAAACCCTATACTAGGGGTCCTTAAGGGGAATACTGGGAGTTTAGACCCTAAACCCTAAACCCTATACTAGGGATCCTAAAGGGGATACTAGGAGCTTCGCCTGTCGCAGGGCTTCCTCCATGGTTCTGGGAGCTCCCTGGGCCTGGAACGGCGGCGGGTCTTTGAGGCACGGCGGGGCCAGAAAGTGGTCTTAGTGGGAGATCATCTTGTAGAAATTGTGTTACTATTATCATTCCTTCAAACTGCTGGTTCTTACTACCATTCCTTAAAGTCCTGCTTTAAATCTACCATTCCTTCAAAGTGCTGGTTAGAAGCACCTATTTGCATTCTTCAGTACTTGTTCACAGGACTCCACTCGTAGCATAGCAGGGAAGAAGGGAAGACATCAGACCTAGGGATATATAGGGATTGTATTCCCTTACTCCCTACTAATCGAACGAAAGCAGCTGTTGCCTGATGGAGGTGTCCGCATCGATGCCGAAAGGGCGAGGCAATGGTGCAGCGGCCTGAGCCAGACTGTTAAGGCAGTATAGTATAGGGTTAAGGGTTTAAGGCTTAGGGTTTTGAGGGTTTAGGGTCAGACCGGAATAAGGGAAAATAGCTGCTAAATTGGAGAATCAAATAGAAAATGAAATGGAACGTCACAGGGCTAATATAGGGCTAGTTACTGGTGATGGCTAGGGAATATATTGGGCTTATATGGGGAAAAGAGAACAGAGACTACTTCATTCTACTGTATTGGGGTGTATAATAGAGAATACGGAAATTATTACGTTGGGATTATAGAGGGATTACTTTCCCTTATCCCCAACTAACCACCCGTAAAAATAGGAGTCATGAGGGTATTCCTCACTTTTGGTTTCTGGGATTCGGTTGAGGGACAGAGGCCGTGGGGTCGTGCACATGTGGCTTGCTTATTGTTAGCTGGGAGATTAGTGGGCAAGGTGAGTATTTCCAAGTCCTTCACCTCAATGGGGTCCCCTGTGCAGTTTGGGGAATCCAGAATGAGACGCTGACGAATGCTGCAAAGTGCAATGTTTGAGCTGTTGTGATTAACCTTAGCTCCCTAACCCTTCAGTCAGGTTTTTTTGGCTGTCCCGGTACGTCCAACCCTCCATAACCCCAAATCAAACTCCAAATGCTTCAGGTACTTCTGTTGATTGGGCACACCGGCCGTGCTTCCGCAATGCTGGCCCTCGCCTCACGTAGCAATCTGTTGGCAGTGTTTCTTTGTTTCTGGTTGCCTTTCTGAAATACTTTGGGTGAGGCAGTCACCCTCCTGCTAAGTATGCTGGCCAATCTGTCTGTCCGACTCTGAGCTTGGCAGCTTAGCCGGGGGCCTCGAGGCTTGCTAGCAGAAAGTCTGCTGACAGGTTCCCATTCTGCTCAGCTATGTGGTTGCCGAGGCTTCGGCATGGACTGCGCTTTGCGGGGGCATGGGATTGCTGGGGCGGGGATGCGGGAAAGTTGGGGATGAGAAGACTGCCAAGGTGCCGACCGTCTCAAGCGGAAACATCACCTCAAGCAGCCCGTTGCTCAGGGCCATTGCATGGGCTTTTCAAGACATGGGCCGTGGGGGACCCCAGGGACATTGGGGGTCCCTATAAGCATTCTAAAGCGGTTATGTTCAGAACCCAGTTGGTTGCTCTGTGCCATCATGCAACTGTTTTGTGCAAAAGGCCTTGAGTATCCGCGAAAGGCATCGCAGCCTCGTCCACGACATCTGCGAATGTGCTGACGTCCACCACCTCACGGACCCAGAACACTCCGACGCCTGCGCCAAATCCGGTGAAGAGCTCGGTCCGGGTTTTCAATTGTAGCAACATGATTGGCCCAATGATGGGGGGGCTCCCAAGATTAAGGATCTTCGTATTTTGAGGTTTACTTAAGTACCAGGCTGGAGGACACCAAATCGTTCCCTACTGCCGAGGTAGTCAGAATTTGGTACAATATTCAGGTATACATATACACATGCGCACACAAACAATGCGAAACTTAGAGCAGATAGCATACAGTGATATACCTGGATGTTGCGAAGTCTCCCTCTAAGGTAGTCCCTCCTGACGGCCCTCTGGACGACACCGAGGCCTTGGTGTGGGAGTGTCAGGGCTTCTGAAGTGGTGGAGAGTATGTCAAGTTGAGGGTTTCCCAAAACTAGGGGTACCTTTTCTAGGGGTCCCTGTGCTAAGGATTGTAGTATTTCGGATTTATGTCGGGGTGCCCCTATTTAGGGAAACTCCCATATATCATGAAGGGTCCTAGGGTTCAGAAGCCTTGGGTGCCTTAGGTATAATGTCTTTGCAGTCCAGGTTGTTTGGCGAGGGTTCGCGACCACCACATCCACCGACACCACGGAGGCTGGAGTGACCCAGCGATAGTGTTGCGCACAGCTCCTGGTCAGACCTGAAGTCCAGACCAACACGCTTCCTACTGGGCTTACTAGGGTATATGGGAATATGGTGTATAGGGATTGCGAAAGGATTATATGCCCTTATTCCCTACTAAGAACCAGGAGGAAGTCTTGTAAGTCATAAATTCTGAAACATCCTCGTGGCAATCTGGCAAGGTCGCCTCCACAACAACCACAACCGCATCGGAGACCTTGAGCGCACAGGGCCCTTCGCAGGTGACAAACTCAGCACGATGTTGGAAACCACTATATTTTTATAATCGGCTATATACAGGGGGTATATAAGGATAACGGAAATGAAAATGGAAACTTGCTTTGAACTTGCACCAGACTGCGATCACAGCCTGTTGTCCGTGGACCCCTGAAACTCCTCCATACTCCCCTCGTCATATCACAAGGTCCCTACAATGCTTTATGGATCCTTTTCCTATTGTCCCAACTCGAGTCCTCCACCTGCCGGCCTGCCTATCTAGACTTGTTTGTATACTCTGAGGTGTTTGGTGCATGTGAACTTATGGGCTATATACAGGGTGTGGGGCATACAGTTTTACAGTTGGGTGAAGGGAGCAGTATCAAAAGCCTGAGCGAGTTTTAATATGATCTCATTACTACCTTTTCAGCAAAATGTGCCCCACAACCCATTGGCATCTGGAGTCTCCACGTAGCTGATGGTTGCAATGGGGGGTAGATATGCTGGATCTAGGAATGGACCATCTTCAGCACAGCGCACTTCTGCGCAGAGCCACTCCTCGCGGAAGAGACTCGGCCAGAGGCACACTCTGAAGCTCCCAAAAGTATGGTAGTTTCCCAAAACAAGGGGAGCCCAATATAGACCGCAAATTGCTAAGATCCTTATGATAGGGAACCCCAAAAAGGGAACCCCTAATTTTGGGAAACCCCTGTATTTTTTAGGGTTTGAGGTTTAGGGCTGATGTATGGCGTTTATTGCTGGCTTGGGGCTTTGGGCTTTATGGCTGAGGGTCTGGCTGGAAGGTTACAGGGTCACGTTTCACTCAGGGCTCCGGTTGATAACCTATTATTGCTAACTTTACCCTTATTCATTTCACTAATATTAATAATTGTTACTGGTATTACGACTCTTGCTATTACCATTATTGCCGTTAGTCAGCATTTTGTTCTACTTCTACCCATTGCATCGCCGGAGTCATGACAGCGTCTTCAGACGGGCCGCTAGCAAAGTACGCAGCAACACACCGCCCAAGGAGTATTCTGAAAAGGGGCACTATTGTCAGAGTATGGTCTCTTGTTGGTTGTAACTTGTGCATCAGAACAATAATCTTTCTTGGTTTAACCCACCAGTACCAAAAAAATACATCCCGCATTGAATCTTCGCAGCGTGGCCCAATCACCACCTCAGCAGCAATTTTTTATTTGACTGCAAAGTGCATACGCCACTGGCCCAGCCGGGGGGACGCATTTAGAATTTGGAGGCCGAACAATAGTTTGGAGGCCATGGGCCCTGACCATGACAGGCAACATGGAAAGTTGCCAGAGAAACCTTTTTAGCGTAGATTGCTCTATCTCCGGCCGCACCGGAGGGCCCTTAGTACTTAGGAAGATCACCCCCTTACAGTCATCAAATTGGAGCAACAACGAGTGACAATGCTTCTTCAAGCCCGTTCTTCCAGTGCTGGATTTTGTTGCGAGGGCAGCTACGAGCTGGATGCGACAGTGGGCTGGCACTGGTCAACACGCCTTTCCCTCGCTGCGTGCCAGCGAGCCTGTGAGGAAGGTTTAGGGATGTAGACAATTAAGGTTCAGGCTTAGAGGACTGCTCTCAAAACGGGCTTGGGGTTCAGTGATCTAGGGCTTGTGCATTTATAGGGCTTAGGGATAGATATAGGTCATTAAGGGATCTGGGATCTGGGGTGCTTCGGACGGGCTTGGATGAAACTCTTTTGTGAATGTTCTGCGTGGTGCAAAGATGAGAAGGGAACGTGGGAAAGACTGAAAACAGCCGGCGTTATACAAGCCCTCAACATGGTTCACATGCAAGTGGCAACATGGTTCACATAAAATCCATTCCTTCATTCCCTACGTCGCACGAGCAACTAAAAGAGGCTGTTTTTGAATCCTAAAGTTCCAAACCCATATATATATATATAATACTAGTTTCCATAATTTTCTTTTCCACTATCCCTATATAACCCCAATATTACCCCAACAGAATCCCAATTTAACCCCAATGTTACCCCAATATAGCCCTTCATAACCTTAATAGAACCCCAATATAGCCCAAATATTACCTCAACATAACCTTAAAAGGGTCCCCATATTGAGGGGCTCATCCCTGCCAGGACTTAGCTGTGGAGTGGAGCTGCCGATTCATCTCCTGGGGAGGGCCAGTCCTTGGCACAGAGAGATGTGTGTGTGCCTACACCAATATGCACACGTGTGTGCGTATTTGTTCCATGCCTGCGTAGACATGCGTGTATACCTATATATACACATACATATACATATACATCTTCATAACATATATATATACACATAATATACATATATATATACATATACATGCCTACGTACACCCCGTGTGTGAATATGCAGGCATAACCCATGTGCAACAAGCATCCTGAGGCTTCGACTGAGCGGTGGTGCTATGTCCACCGCCACTGCGACTCCATGATGCGTGTGCCTATGTACCAGATCATGGACCCATGGCTAGCATCCAGAAAGCATCTGTTGCAATGAAGCCCATCATCATGTGGTGGTTCTCCTTGGAGCCCAGGAGATGAACTTTACAGACGGCCTGCCTCCCAGATGGAACTAGGAGGGCCCATTCCCGTTTGCTTTGCTCTTTCTGAAAGCCTTTTTTGTTCCCACAAGGCTCAGGGCGCTTGCGGAGGCAAGCCCAGCTTTGGAGTTTATAGTCAGCTTCGTGCTTGGATGCTGCGCAGCCGAAATCTCGAGTCGTTGTCGGCATTGTTGGCCTTATTGCTTGTGAAGCTTGATTGCCTTTGGTGTGAACCACCTTCTGCAGCAGACTGACTGAGAGGTGGTTGACATAATTAGTCCAGGAAATAGCTTGGGGCTTAGGAACACTGAATTAGTGCAGACCACAGTGGCGTTTTTAAAGTGGTTACCTCACGCCCACAGATGACAAGCCAGGTGGGAGAATTTTGAAAACACCCACGTGAGTTCGGGTGCCCCTATAGCTGCATGCAGAGGCGGTTGGTGAAGGTGCAGATTGTCGATGGCGAGATGCCGGGCACCCAACAAAGGTTGAGTTGGGCTTTGCTAAGAATGAGGGGTTTCCTAAACACCTTCAATAGTACATCCCTTGTTCTAGCGACAAGCCAAAAACGACCCACTATAGACAAGCCGTCCTAATTCCTATATGGCTCCTCAAAACGGGCCATACTCGTACCTGCCAAAACAATGCAGTCGCTACTGTATATATTCCCTGCCAAGCAAAATACCCTAGATTTTGAGCAGCGTGTTGCATCCTCCATGCGCTGAACGTTTCAGCAAGACATTGCTGGATCAGGATGGCGTGGTTGTCCGAGAATGGTGTCAAAGCGCGATTCTCAGCTAGGCTTGTAGGCCTTTAGGGTTTGAGGTTTAGAAAGCATAAGCTGTTCTGAGTCGCTTCATCTGACTCGAGCTGCAGCAGGTTGAATTAAGTTAAGCGCCCCCAGGACGGCTTCGAAACAAGGCTGCGGCTAAAAGATGGGAAAAGAACGGTACTATAGTATTCGGTGTGCACCCTGACGATGTTCTAGTGTCATAAAATGATGCTGTCATTGGTGAGAGAAGATGTAATGGTGTTGTAAGACGACAATGCTTTATTTAAAGCTGTGCGAATTTCGCAGGGCTCTAACCACGTCAGCCTTCGTTGCATTGTATGAGGAGGCTGTAGTGCCCTTGTCTGCTCATGCCAGTTGAGTTGCGGTGCTCCCGTTTGGCATCCAGCTACCAGCTACTGGCAGAGCCCGCATGCAACAAGCAAGCCTGAACCGTAAACAGTACTGGAACGTTCCAGTGTGACTGCATGATGCCTTTTCTCCCTGGTGCTTAGTAGGGAATGGGGGAATGGATCCCGATAGTAGTCCCTATATATATAATCCCCAATAATTGTCCCTATAATCCATTCCTAAACCCTGAACCCCCAAACCCCAAACCCCCAAAATCCCAGACCTGGAGCCCTAAACTTGGAGCCCAAACCTAAGCACTGGGGGGGTTTCAGACCGCTCGAGCCAGGGCCTGTTGGCGACGCTCTGCATCCTTCTGCCTCTGCTGAGCCTCTGGCAGGCAGTGCAGCATAGTCCTTAATGAATAGAGTTTAGGGTTTGGGGTTTAGGGTTTAGAGTTTAGGGTTTAAGATTTAGGGTTTAGAGTATAGGGTTTACAGAATAAGGGGTATATGGGGATCCCATTATAATATATCTACTTCGGGGAGACTACAGTTCCTAATCAGGAGCCCATGTCCATTAGATTATGTAGGAACTCTTGGCTGTAGCTCATATCATACGGGTCCTTCTTGCTGGAAATGTGGGTCCTGATGCCCCTAGACCCTGGGCTCCAAACTCTGACCCTAAACTCTGCACCCAACAGTTTTTTCCAGCCTTGCAATATATTTTGTGATGCGCAACACTAGTCCCAGCCCCCCTAAAGAATCCAAAAAATGGAACCCCCCCAATATGAACCCATTACTACATTGGGGAAACTAGGGGATTATTAGGGGGTTCCATTTTCTTAAAACCCCGAGATCCCCAAACCTTGGCAGCTGAAGGCACGGGCAGCATCCCTCGTTGCGCTTCAGGCCTCCAAGGATCTTTATTCTTTTTCCATCCCTGCGGCTAGAAGCCTACACAAAGGTTTTGGGGTCACTTGAGCTTGGGTGTAGGGATTATATGGGGATTATTAGGGCTATTAGGGTATATATTAGGGTATATTATATGGGGATCATGGAAAAGAACATGGGAACTGTTATTGTGAGAGGTTCTGGGTTTGGGCTGGGAGGATTAGGATCTAGGTTTGGGGGTCTGGGCGTTTATGGCTCAAGCGTTAGTAGGGGGCTTTGGGCTTAGCTTCAGGCTTAGGAGCTGTCAGTTTTAAAGGTTTAGGGTTTAGGGTTGTAGAAACTAATTATGGGTTACTATAGGGTATATAGGCTAGGGGTTATATAGGGATGAAAAGAAAATGGAAGCTACTATTTAGGGTTTAGGGTTTTGGGTTTTGCAGGTACCTATGCCTGAAGTTTCCGGGTACAACGCCTACCACCAGCTGCCGCCAGCACTACCATGAGTAATCCCCTCCCCCTAATGATGAATAGAGCCTCATCTCCTATGAAGACATGCTCCTTGTAGAATGGTGCTTGGGGGGGAAGCTGCTAACTGCTAACTATTGAAGGGTTGGTATTCTGGTTTGCTGTTAAGGAACCTAAATTAAGTTACCATAGTGGGTACACATAGTAAATAATAGGGTTTCCCCAATAGAGTAACTTAATTTAAGTTCCTTAACAGCAACCCAGTATTTGGACGGGTGGCGGCTTGCCAGGCCAGCCACAGCGGCTCTAAGCAGCAGCTTCTTGCACTGCTAGCAGCGGCGGGCCCTGATGGAGGAGGGGCATGAAGCAACATTGTATAATGGAAAAGAAAATGGAATCTACTATATTATTAAGGGATAATGGAAAAGAAAATGGAAACTACTATATTATTAAGGGATAATGGAAAAGAAAATGGAAGCTACTATAGTATATAGTAACATGGACAGATTTCAATCTTTTCCCTAGGGTGTGGCATGATACTGGTAGCACAGAAGTGCAGGTAACAGTAGCATTTTAGCACCACCATAGCCATAGCATGGCGTTGTGCACTCTTGCTTGCTCGCAAGCGCACTGAAAGGAACTGGTGTGGCTGTCGTTGGAAGCATCAAGGAGGACCCTGGTTGGCATCGCCTCCAGCATGTGAACGGCATGGCTATTACATCGTCCCCAACATACCTCGACCAATCAGTCATTGCTGCGCGTGGAGAGCATGTTCAGGTTTCTATACATGTATAGACTGTGCGTATACGCATATGCACAGACACACAGACATCTATATACATATATATATATATATATGGGCGGGAGGGTATCCCCCCCCTGTATTCCGTAGCCTTTGTACCAACGATTCTAAAAAACGATTAAACCAATAAACCATTAAACTAATAAACCATTAAACCAATAAACCATTAAACCAATGGTTTTCCCCATATGGAAACCCACTAAACCATTAAACCA
>CAJNIZ010045460.1:4552-16192 GCA_905231905.1 Symbiodinium pilosum
ACTGGCTTCCCGAATCCTGCATCAGTTGTTTACTGGATTTCTGTAAAGGAACTTAGCTTAAGTTACCATTATAAGGAGACGCTATTATTTACCATCTACGCATAATAGGGCAACTGGCTTCAAATTCCTCGACAGTAACTTTCCATTGTGCCCCCGCAAGGCTTCGCACAAGCTCTGACATGATAGGGAGGGAGGAGTGCTCTGCAAGGTCTATATAGCACACTAAACATCCTGGCCAAACCTTAGATCCAAAACCCTCAACCTTAAAGCCTGAACCTGTAAGCCGAATTCCTAAAGCTTGAACCCAGAACCCTCACCTCCTATGTCCTAAAGCTTAATTCCATAACCCTAAACCCTAATTCCTAAAGCTTGAACCCATAACCCTACGTAAATGCTAAACCCTAAACTCCTAAACCTCTAACCATCACCTCGATACCCTGCCCGCCTGCGTGCATTCGGCCGTTTTTCTGTGGACCAGGCCAAAAGGCCTCCCATCCAACCAGTCGGTTTAGGGCTTAGGGCTTAGGGTTTAGGGCTTAGGGTTAAGGGTTTAGGTTTTTGGGGCACGCGATGGGCCTCCCATCCGATCAGTTTTGACACGCCAAGCGTCAAAGACTTTAAGTTTGTACCCTTAATGTTTGTAACCCTAGGTTGGGGGTCCAATTAAATACCCTTATCAAGGCCTATACTTCATGGTTTAGGGACCCAAACCCAAGGGTACAAACCCCAAGGGTGCAAAGGAAAGCTCCCTGAAAGAGTCGGTAGGGTACTTACTGTGTAATACAGGATAATGGAAAGAACCTGGAAACAAGGGCTTATAGGGTTTAGGGTGATTAGGGAATAAGGAAAATGCATTATATAAGGATATTGTTCCCGTACTCCCTCCTAAGCCACTAAATGTGTCCACTATTCTCCCTTCTACGGGCCGTCAGAGAATGGGAGCCGAATCTCATGTGGGGGCTTCCCTAAATAGCGGTCGCTCCGGGATCATATGGATTACAGGCAGATTGAAGGCCTCGTGCTCAAGGCTTCTACAGTGACTGTACCCAGTCACTACCAAGGTTGTTCCAGGATTTCTAATGGTACAGTCTCAGGAGTTCAAGGCTTCAGTACAGCGCAATAAGCATATGGATCATGGACAAAAGCTTTGATAACTAATTAGTGTATTGGTAGCCATACCAGTCGTGAGTCTTTTAGCGAATCAAATAAGAATGCAGGTGGCATCAATCCTCAGACCGGTCCAAATGTGATTCGCTCTTCCAAAACTCTAAACCCTCACCCCCAAGCCTGAAGCCCCCCCACCCAGTAACAGTCTATATTAGGGGTCCTCTTAAGGGCTATATATAACCATATTATGATTATTATCCAACTGTTACTGAGGGGGGCAGTACCCAACTTAAACCCAAAGCATAAACCCGAAAAGCCAAAATTGAATCTCAACTCTGCACCATCAGATAGCCCGAACAACTTGATCTGCACCGGCATTTGATAATTCAGTATTCTTGTTCGACTTTGCTAAGCAAAATGATTCAGTACAGCTTCTTTCAGAACACCTTCAACTCTAGGTTAGAAGTATAGGCCCTTGGGCCTTTCAGGGGGGATTCTAGAGACCACTAAGTGTACATATTAGGGTACATAGTTAGGTAGATGAGGATGCCGAAGATAAGGGCTCGTACGTGGCCCAGGGTTTCAACCTGACATAAACTCTAAATCCTAAACCCTCAAGCCTAAACCCCAAGGCGAGGAGCTGGAAACGGAACCGGTGGAGAGTTGCCGCTCGAGCGCCATGCCCCTAGAGCAAGAGGCATTTCTTTCAGTCGGAAACCAGTAGGGTTAGGGTTTAGGGTTTGGGGTTTTCAGGACAGGTTCAGGTTCTTAGCCCCTACCCCCCTGCTGTTCCAACCCCCCCGATCCCACTGATCATGAAGTTTTCCCCGCTGTATCATATTATGGCGGATTTAATCGTGATCGGATGGGAAAAATGAGCTACATCATGCATTTGATGCTACTTCTAAAAAATCCAGAGTCACCTTTTGTAAGCCTTTCAGTTCCCCCCCAAACCCTGAACCCTGACCCTAAGCCCACGTATGCAAAAGTCCATGCTTTTTCATGTCGAGCCCCCTTCTGGGAATGAGCTCATCTGCGAGAGAGGAGACTCCCCCAATCAGCCTGAAATCTAAGCCCTGAACCTCAACACCCTCAACTCCATATTTCCATATACCTGAGGACTTAACGGACATGGGTTCCTTATAAAGATATTAGGGACTACACTAAACTACAAAAGGGACCCCTATATGTCTGCCTGTAATGGTTCCTCGGTAACCCTTATACTTCTAGTGACAGAAGCTCTTTTGACACAAAGGTCGCCCAAACCAGCTGCAACCTAAACTCTAAGCCCTAAACCCTAAACCCTAAAACAGCTGCAACCGGGATGCTTGTCACGGACCTGCTGGAGAGGTAGCAGCCTTGTCAGCAGGGCCACTTCAATAATATTCACTGGCGTAGGAGGCTTGGGGTTTAGGATATGGATGCTTGTCAAAATTGTGGTCCCTTTTTGGTTCCTTATTCTAATACGGCACCTAATATTTACTTAATATTTAGGGTACCCCAAAAGGGACCATAACTTTGACAACCACCCATATCGGTCTTGGGGTTAGGATTTAGGCCTTGGGGTTTCGGATTTAGCCAACCCCGAGCCCTGGGCGCAGCCAAGGCCAATTCGGACCAGGGGAAAATGCAACTTCTCGGATGCCCCTTGCAGGAATACCCGTTGCGCTTGGAAGGGCTTCGGGTTTTGGATCTTAGGGTTCGAGGATTTAGGATTTAGGGCTTAGGGTTTGGGGTCAAGGATGTAGGTTTTGGGATTTTGGGGTTTATGGGGTTTGGGGCTTGTGAGCTTAGGGTTCAGGGTAGCGGGTCATAATACTCTGAATAGTGAACAATCAAATGGAAAGTCGTATGAAACCGACGCGGAAGCTAATGAAGAATCACTGGGAAACTTGCTGGAGTATGGCATCTGGATTCCATGTAAGGAATTCTCAGATCATGTAGATTGTAGCAATGTGTAATTGCACAACCAAAAGGAAAGCATGAATTTACTCGATGTCGGGGGCTCACAGTTCAGCGCCACAAAGCTCACTCCTCCAGCACCCTAACACAAATGCTTAGTATCATTTCTGTTCTTGCAATTTTCTTTGTGCAGTAAGGTCAGGGTTGTGATGTTAGGTACCGCCAGAACTGATTGTTCGCGTCTTTGCCGCAGTTACTGATACGCGGGTATATGGAGGTGGTCTTGGGGTGGAGTCAGGGGTGGTACCAGGGGTGGAGGGGTGGTGGTTGGGCAGGGGGGGGTGTGGTGGCGAGGGCTGGAAGGCTGGAGGTGGAGGTGGAGGGGTGAAGGGGTGGAGGGGTGGTATGTTGTTGTTGATGGTCGAGATGCTGATGCCCGTGCTGCTGGTGATGATGCTCAGCTGGCGATGCCGTGGATGATGACAATGTTGGTCGTCATCATCACCATCATCATCATCATCTAGGTGCCCCAGTAACCCCGTTAGTAATGAGGGTACCCTTTTTCCTACTATTCAGCTTTAATAAGGAGACCCCCAAATAAAAAGGGCAAAAGGGTACTACTGGAGTACCTAGTCATCATATGTCACCATCATCAGCATCATCATCATCATCATCATCATCTTGAACAAGGTGACTGTTATCATCGTTCCTGCTTTGGGGTGTACGTTTCGGGGTTTTGGCTCATGATCATCCTCTAACACTGTCAGTCTTACAGCTTCGCCCCTCAACAAATGAAACCCTAAACCCTAAACACTACACTCTAAACCCTAAACCCCAAACCCTAAACCCTAAGTCCTAAACTCTAAACCCTAATCCAATGCCGCGACACTTTGAGCATCCAAACTAATCACTAATTCAAGACTCCACTGCCCGAACACCTTTGGCCCCTGATGTGCAAGCACCAAACTTAATCACATGTAGGGTGCTTCAATATCATTCTTACAAATATTTTTAGATTGTACTGCGTCATGCTATTATATCAGCCATTACTATTGCTATAATTATTAGTATTTCGATAAGCATTCTAACCACCATCATGATGACGACAACGACGGCAAGGACGACCGCTACTAGAAGCAGTATTACCATTACTGTTATCACTATTACTATGATTTATTCCCGTGGGACTCTCCCAACCGGGAACCTGAACCTCAAAAGAGGCCCTGCAGCATCTAAAACACAAACAGAGACAACCCTGGAATCCTTCGAAATGCATCCACGTGGGATTTCACGTCTGCCTCAACCCTGAACCCTAAACCCTACACCCAAACCCCAAGCCCTAACCAACTCAAAGCCCCTGTGTGGTTGAGGCTCCCGCTTCCTCTCCACGCGACTGGACGCATCTCCCAGGGAGATCTGCCGAGATCGATGCGTGGAGTTTAGGGTTTAGGGTTCTAACACGGACGGTGTTTGAGAAAAAAACGCTCATCGGCTTCGATCATGACCCCCATGACGCCTGAACATAACAAATTCGCTGTAAGGAATCCTCTGCGCACTACTACTAGAAACAAAGGAAGCTACGATATCTGGAAAACCTTGTGGCCCTTCTGATTGCCCCCCCCTGAAGAGCTGAGCCTCCCGCCCCCTTAGGAAATCGAACTCCAAGACGTACTCTATGAAGGGAGATGGTGGGTGGTTCTGGTATGCACTAAACTATCACTACGACCTTCCCGGCTGTGGCAAGTGGGTTCAGGAGGACACGAACCGACTCCCTTGCCAGGGCACTCCTAAAATCATATATGAAACGGTTAAGGAATCAGGAGAACCTAATTTATGCACATGGGAAACTTTCTACAAAGCAAAACGCCCTGGGACTTTGCAGGGCAAATTAGTGCCCTGCCAAGGGCTGAAAAAGGCCCCGGTTTCAGCATTCTAAGCATCTCGAAAAGAGAACTCATAGGGTTAGGGATCAGGTTTTGTTGTCCAGGTTCTCTGCCATGTTTGAGCCCAAGTGTCCTGGGGGGGAGGGGGAGCTGAGAGGGGGCTGGGTGTGGAGTAGAGGGGGTATCCCAAAGCCACACCAGCTTCCAAAGTTCCACCAAGGGTCTTGTCAGCAGAACGAAGCAATCTTGCCGGCTTGAACTGCCTAAAATGATGTTCGAACTTGCATATGGAAGTTTCCCAAAATTAGGGGACCCCAATTTAGACCCCAATATAGAATAGTCCATATTATGGGGACCCCCAAAAATGGTACCCCTAATTTGGGGAATCTCCCATATGTTTGCGCCGCCTGAAGCCAACATTGACCTCAGTTTGTGGGTCATTGTGTTTTTGCTGGTCGCACGTCGCAACCCTCGACCTTGACTATCTATGGGGATGGCTGCCCGCCTCCTTTGAGGATCCATGGGCCATTTCACTCGATACAGACCCATCATAGTCGCATACGCACGTGCCGGCCGCTGTACAACTTGCGCGTTGTCTCGCACATCTGTTGGAGCAGATGAGATGCCATGCCCACGTTTCGTAGACATGGCAAGCACTGTGTGTCCCGCCATTGATGCTATCTTTCTGATCAAGATGCACAACGAGGTTTCAACAAATGCAAATTCAATAGGCCTCTTCGTGGATTGGATGACACAGTGGGCCTCTTCAGCATGGTGGATGTTCAGGAGTAGTCATAAAGGGGGGTTCGCAGCTCTTATAATGAATTTCGGACACCTGAGTGAGTTACTCCCAGCTTCTCGGGAGTCACCGTCGCTGCGGTGTCCAACCAACACTGAAGGAAAATTTCACCACTGCAAATCCTGACACATAAACGAGGCAAAGCAAGAAGCAGGTTCTTGTTTTTTTAAATCCACTCCTCCCCAACCGTCAACGCGACAGTGACGATGAAGATTACGACGACTTCTCCGACCACCACAAGTGATGCTACAACGACCTGTGCGATCACAACGCACAGCATCAAATCAATGGCAAGTGCAAAAACCGGACACCTGAAGAACGGCACCTAAGCCTGTTAAAGCCCTGAGCGCTAAATCAAAACTCGGAACCCTAAACACTACATCCTATTCCCTGTAGTCTCCTTAGACCTAAAAAACAATAATATTCTAAATATTTCCTGTGGGTTATACTATAATACAAATTCACATTAATTCCCAAGGACAGTACAGTTCCCCTGAACCCTGACAACACATGAAAGGCTGCCAAACCCCATAGTCCCCCTTAAGTAGATAGAATATGGGTGTATGGGGATCTTATCATAATATAACCAAAGCCACATTCTATCTACTCAAGGGGGACTATAGACTCGTGTCGGGTGGGGGGTCCTTATAGGAATTGTTGTTGGAGCAGGTTTTAATGGCTTTTACCCTAGACCCTACCCCCTAGACCCGAGTGATGGCTTTCACTGTCTCAAAGGTGCGTGCCTGAGCAGAACCAGGGTGAGTCTGTGCCTGAATGGCGCGGAGGCCTTAGACACGGATTTCAGGCATTGGTGCTTTCAGGGTTTGGGGCTAGGGGTGAGGGATTGGGGTTTGATGTTACTCTAAACCCAAAACCCCTAAACCCCTAAACCGTGTTTTAGGGCTCAGAGTGTGGTGCCCCTCCTTGGGCCCAGGACTGTGGATATAGAATGCCAGTCGACCTTTGCAAGATATCGCATGATGGAAGTCGTCATAATTCCGTACCCCGTAACAATTAGCCCGGCACCACCCTTAGCAATATTTCAGGGGGTGGGATTTCTTATTAGAGGTGTGGCGTGGACTCTTTTTTTTGGCGGGGGGGAGGGGGGGGGGCAAGAGGATTGGCATGTCTTCATTCTTCCTTGGCTACAACTGTCAGTGCAATCTTATTGTTCTGTGCAATGTTGCGATTAAAGATTCCATTCTTCTTGCCGTCGAATTCAAACACATAATATATCTTGTAGACCCATTCCTCATATTTGTTCCAACAGTCTTCGCGACTGTCGGTGTTGGTGATGTTGCTGCCTTTTCTAGGTCTGATTCAAAACACCCGCCAATATTCAGACCCCTATACTTGCTGGGGCTTACAGGGGAGGGGGGGAAAGAATGGAGGTATTTCTTTAGGGAGTGTATAGGGAGCAGGATAGGAATCCGCTTCCCCTTAAACACCAGTAGGCATTTGAGGTATAGTAATTATTGTCCCGATAATACTCCCCTATATAATCCCCCCTTAAGGAGCCTAGACCACAGCTCATATGCACGCACCGAGACCACCATGAGAGCCATGCCTCGCGAAAAGAAAAAAAACCTTCCGACTGCCAGCCAAAGAGCACACTTCCATCGGCAGGAAGGTGCTTCTCAAAATCATAGGTCACTTTTTGGACTCTTTTTGTGGCAGCTATGTGGGGAGTCTCTCTGAGAAATGGGAGGAAATGTACTGGGCTGCTATAAAAGGAACTTAAGCTAAGTTACCGTAATATGGCTATATTGTAAATGACGGGGTTTCCTTGTTATAGAAACTCAGCTTAAATTCCTTAAACCTAAATCCCTAAACCCTGAACCCTAAATCCCTAATGGAAGGGAGTCTGGAGCTCCGGCCATCGATGACGGGCCGAAAGTCATGACACCCACCAGTAGTCGGACTCCTGCGATACCACGAGTTTGGGGGTTGCCCAGCATTAGGGGTTTAGGGTTTAGCCTCATTGTGGGTCTCCGTTCTAGTATTTTGGGGTCTATATTGGGGTCCCATACTTTGGAAAACTGCTTCAGCTTCAGGGTCTAGGGTACGTAGGCATCTTACAACACACCAGTGTTATCTCCAATAGCGACAACTAAAAACTATAGGACATTTCCTGGTTGTATCTTGGGTTTTCCCTACCTATGAAATTTGTCCTCTTAAAGTGAAGTGGCTTGCCAATGGACCAAGCATTTAACTACGTGGAGGACACCATCGGAGGTACGTACCTGCTCGAAATGGTAGCTGCGGGGTTTAAACCCTAAACCCGTGAACTCTAAAGCTTGGTTTAGGAGTTTGTCAAACCCCTTATAGTGCTGAACGAGAATCTCGATCAAACTTCCCCAAAAAGGGTGCGGAGAGGCCCTAAACATTGCTGTGAAGGAAGTTAAAGCAAGTTCCAGTCGGTGTTTCCTACATTTTTAAATGGACATGGGTTCCTCATCCTAGTTGCTGGGTTCCCTGGCCCCCAAAAGGTTAACCTTTGTAATATAATCGGACTCTATATATATATATACCCCAAAATAAAGGTTACCTACCCAGCGACTAAGTTACTAAGAAAGCTATTCGGGACTACATAAAATTACAAGCGGGGTCCCTACGTCCACTGTTCAGGGTCCCTTAACAAGAATAATATTAAATACTGGAGTTTCCATATGAGCTATGGTCTAAACTCCTAGTATCCCTTTAATAACCCCTATAGTAATTCCCTATATAATCCCCTATATATCCCTCTTCAAGGAGCTTAGACTATAGTTCATATTATAGTAACTTACTTGAAGTTCATTAACAGCAGCCCAGGTTGTTTGCATCTGGAGTCTGTGGAGACTCGCCGCACCAATTTGACTTCCCAGACATGCACTAAACCCTATACCCTGGACCCAAGGTTTAGGGCTTAGGGTTTAGGATAGGGTGTAGGGTTTAGGGTGTAGGGTTTAGGGTGTAGGGTTTAGGGTTTCAGCCATAGTCAAGTCTGAATCCGGAGTCCTCCCTTGACTTTGACAGACCCTGGCAAGCTGAGTGTCACTAGGGGAATAGACAACTGACTTTTGGTGGCCCAAAAGGGGAGGGCATTGAATATGGACCCCAATGTACCATCATTCTCATTTTGGGGCCGTTAAAAAGGGCCCTCTAATTGAATTGCTACCCTTTGGTTGCTAGTCATGATGTGCAAAAGCCGAGTTTCCCATTAGTATAGAGGAGAAGGGTTTAGATTTGATTTGGAGGAGCTACGTATGTTCTGGGTAACCGACCATCTGGCACAAGGTCGAAGATAGTTGAAACTTGCACAGCTTCACTGGCGTAAGGATCAGACTGCCACCTCAATATCCATCAAACGCGAGGCCCATCCCATCATCAGCGACGCCTTTTATGTACGCTAGGTCCTCATTCCAGCAAGCGAGCGTTATTGCATGGAAGGAATCAGCTCCGCCTGTATAATGGCCCCCTCCACCCCCCTGAAACAATACACATATCCTATGATACATGCTGGCCTTCTTTTTTCGGGGGGGGGTGGGGGGGGGTTATTAGGGTGAGAGGAGTACAGCAAGCAAAGAAGGAGCCCGGGCGGGGCTCATTTCTCGGAGACCCGTTAGCCAAGACCAAGTGTGCACTGCTCTCATGTGAGCTTTAGTCTAAAGTCTAAACTCCTTAAAGGGTTATATAAGGGAATATATAGACGGGAGTACTATAGAGGTTTCGAGGGGATACTGGGGGAGTTTAGACTTTAGCTCAGTCACCGAAAGCGAACCCTTCAGAAGGGACCCTCGGAAGGCAGCCTGCAATTTCTTCTTGTTGCTTCAGGGGGAGCTATACGTATAAATTTCTTGTGAGGATTCCACCCTAAACCCTAAACCCCCAAACCCTAAACCTCAAACCCCTAAACCCAATGGCCCAATACCCTAAACCCCTAAACCCTAAACCCTAAACCCCTAAACCCTAAACCCCTAAACCCTAAACCATTCTTGTAAGGATCAACTCCCCAGCTCTCCCTCAAGCTTCCATAAGGTTAAGGCATTCACAACAAGCCCTACCCCAGACCCCTTAAAGGGTCCAAGAGTTGATCCTTACAATAATGGTTTAGGGGTTTAGGGTTTAGGGGTTTAGGGGTTTAGGGTTTACGCGTGTAGGTTTTAGGGGTTTAGGGGTTTAGGCTTAAGGGGTGTAGGGTTTAGGGTTTCGGGTGGAATCCTCAAAAGATTTTTGTTTACCCTAGTTTCCCCAATGTAGTAATGGGTTCATTTTGGGGGGGTTCCATTTGTTTGATCCTTTAAGGGGTCTGGGACTCGATCTTGTCATGATGGACCAAGGAGGCCATGGTCAAAGGTCGTTCTACAAACCCCCTAAACCCAGACCTTTAGGGTTTAGGGTTTAGGGTTTAGGCTTTAGGCTTAAACCCTAAACCTTCAACCGTGAATTCACTTAACACCCACATGCCCGAAGAAGGGCTGGCGAAGTCTAATCGACTCACGCTTTAAACAAAGCTTCATGAGGCGAGTTTATCAACATTTTGCTCCTACCTTGCGACCACAGAGACATGCGGATTCTGGGATCTCCAGCGGGGGTATACATATACCCCAAGCCCCCACGCTAAGCCCTACATAAACCCTATCTTGAGAACCAGCGAAGTGGCTGCAAGTCTCCTGCAGGCACCAAGCTTCCATGTTGCACCTGGCAATGGCAACTCACTGAACCCTAGACCCTAAATCCAAACCCCTGAAAGGATCTGAAATATGCTGATGCCACTCCAGGGTTCCTAGAGGTTACCCGAAGGGTTTAGGGTTTTAGTGTTTTGGGGTTTAGGGTTTTAGGCCTTGAAGGTCCTGGGGTTTCGAGTACATATTGGGAGTTCTACTTATACTTTCAAGATCTGCCCAGCGGTCCGGGGTCACGTGTCAGATGCCGACGTAAAAGCAATCGGAATCAACGTCTTTAGGGTTCGTGTAGCAGCTTGTCAAAACTATTGTCCTTTTTCGGGCCCCTTGTATGATCAGGGCCCCAATATTTGGGGGGACTCAAAGAAAGGCAACGCCCTAAACCCTAAAACCCTAAACCAACATTTTGATGAACTACAACATGAGGATCATATTAGCACCACATTGTCTTTGGGATGTACTACGCTGGAACTCCGGACGGAAGAAATTTCAGCAACACAAACACAGCCCTGAAGAGAGAATGGTCACAAACATACAATGCGCATTTCTTGAACGCAGGGTCGGCCTAGTTACGCCTCTTCCGGTACCATATCTTTTGAGGGACGCCCGCGGCGGGACTGCTAAGGAGTTCTTGGAAAATCCTACGCCCTAAGCTGTGTGCAGTGCTCTAAATCGTACATCCAAATGATTAGCGTTGTTTTGGTGGTTGCACCTAGTAAGATCATATTCTTTAAGTTAAATACTATACCCAAAGGGAGGATATAATCTTATTCTTTATTGAGTATCATACCCCCAACAATACGACCCAGATGATGGGAATCCCCTGAAATAGCATGTTCACCCTTCTGCCGATGAAGGCCTTGCTTGAAGAGACGGCAGAAAACCACGCCCGGAGACCTCAGAGTATGTGAGCTGTAGCCTAAACTCCTTAAAGAGGGGCTTTACGGGATTATATGGGGGAGTATTACAGGGGTTAGTAAGGGGATACTAGGAGTTTAAACTACATATGGCTCATATCTAGCAAGAGTGGTCGGGGTGCTGGGTAGTACCGGCAATCACCTCCTCAAAAAGCCATAAACGCGACCTTCAACTAAGTGCGCACTCGAGATATGTATGCACATAAGTCTACACACATCTGCTATGAAGTGTGTATACATTTAGAGTGCGGTCGGAAGGCGTGGCCAGACCGACCCGGTTTTTTGCCTGCGCCACGTGCGCCACCTGCGCCAGCTGCACCACCCGCGTCAGCTGCCCCATCTACCTGCGCCAATGCGCCACCTGC
>CAJNIZ010045460.1:34290-67607 GCA_905231905.1 Symbiodinium pilosum
GGGATACTTGGTGGTTGGTCACTAACGTCTCCAGTCAGGCGAGGACAACATCCACTTTAAAATCTAACAACCCCACTGCGAGGGTGGGGAAATAACACCCATGTGCTTCAGCATGCCCTCGCACTCTCTGCCTCTTCAATCCCTACGCAAATGATGCCTTTACTACCTGTGAATTGGCTTCACGGCACCTATATTATAGAAGCATAGATGCACAAAGACAAAGGTGTATGCATATTCAATAAGTAAGTATGTATATAATGTATAGACATATATATTTTTTGCACACACACTCCCTATGTAACTTCCCTGCGATGATCCCACACACGGTTCTGAGTAATGTTGCCTGATGTATATCTACCAGCAAACGACGCATGAACCTCAATAATGACACAGAGCTTCAAGACATCGCAGGCCAAGTGTCTACCGAAGGCCCTAATCCAAAACCCTCAATCCCCACGCGCGCTCTTTTTCGCTCATCAGCTTGAACAGGTCACATAGGCCGCAGCGCAGAGCCTAACACTAAAGACATCCTAGTTCTGAGTTTAACGTGATGTCTTTGTTCACCTTTGCTTTCAATGGACGGGCCATGGCTTAGTCTCCACCATCACAATCCTACATCCAATGCCTTCTACTACCCTGCAATCTATCCCTATATGTGGGCATTTCCACGAACAGGGTCGCACCTGGCTCCCAACCTGAGGGGCCAATCTTAAGGGCTCTTGTCTCGATTTTAGGAAACTGTGCTAAAGAACCTAGACCCTCTACTACCCGTAGAACTCTTATGCTCCGCATCTTGCATGTGCCTCAGGCGATGATCTTGGCAGAGCTGTAGTTCCTGAACTGATCCTGCATGATTCTCTTCACCTGCCATGCTTACGTGCTTGAAGGTCTGCGGGATAAGGTTTAGGTTTTTTGGGCATCGAGGGGTTTAGGGCTTGGGGTTTGGAGTTTAGGGCGCGCAAGACATGAAGATGGCAAGGCTACCCGAAACCTGTCTGAATTCTGTTGCCTTTTTCTTGAGTCTGCATCCTCGAATGCACGCATCCGCGGCATCCGGGTGGCAAGTTCGATGTTGCTTTTGAAGGGCTGCGTTTGGCAGGATAGTTTGGGCATAGGGGTGTAAATGACTCCACTGAGGTCCATCTTTGATTCCTCCAAGAGTTGCTGCTTTCACCAAAGCAGCAGCGCTCCGGCACGAGATCCACATATTTCACTGTTTGAGATGTATTCAAGCAGCGCTTCAAAGCGCGTTCCTGTAGGTGCGGGGTAATGATACGTACCAGTACCATTTGAGATGATGCAGGCTTCTGCTTCAGGCTTCTAACTTACAGTTCGGATGGCCTGCGTCTTGTACTTCAGGTCATAGACGCAGACCGCCAAAGAGATGAATGCCATCCATAGCAAAGAGAAGGACACAAACCTGGGCTTCAAAGTCCTTCTCACCATGTGCCGTTCAGCACTTCGGGTTCAGAAGGTTGATAAAGAATGTCAATGGTGGCAGCAGGTCATGGTAGGAGTATGTGGTAGTGGTGGGAGCAGCACTTGAACGAATCACATGCGTCACACATGTCGTAACTAAATTTAAAGAGCTGAAGCCAAGCCAAGTGCTGCCTGAAACCCCAGTCCATAAACGAACCCGCCCATGAATCCGAAAACTGACCTTTTTCAAAAAAGTCCAGTGAGGCTCTCTCTGTGTCTCGCTCTTGACATTTACAATGGCGATGTTTGATGCCAATAGAGGAAAGAACCTGGCGATAACGATCTTATACTTGAATTCTGGAGCCGAATCTTGGACCTAGGTCGCCACATCGCCGGGCAGCGCGCACCGGGGAAGGTCCGCGCTGGTGCGATCCCTGGCAGCCTGGCGGAGATTGCTGTCTTTTGCTGGTTTGGGGGGGGGCCGTGGAGTAACTACAGTAACTGGTCACGGTCACCTGTTTATTTGTCGCACGCAGTACATTACTGAGGCCCAACCCTTTCCCTGGGAATATAAGGCGAAGTTCCTAAGACTGGACTTTTGGTGAGGAACTACACGCGCTCGGCCTTGTGGTGTGGTGTCAAGCCCAAGAATGCGACAGGCTTTCCGTGCAGGAAGTAGGTGTGGCAAGCGGCTTAACAGAGGCCTCTCTACAGTCAGAGAACGGATAAGATGACTCGGTCCACTGACATCACATATGCGAGTTGCCTAGATTATCGCCCTCTGAATGGAGGAAACTCATTTAGGAACTCGGACTTGATTATGAACCAACAGATGTATGAGGTTCAGGTAGCTCAAAGTGTATTTTCAGCCTTCAATGAAATGGAACAGCAATTGAAAAGCACATAATTCCGATCATTTCCCTTGCTCTTCTATCCCTAACCTCGGAGCGGTTGATGGCAAAAGGGGCGCTAGGAAGGGCTCGAGGGGGCCAGGGCCTCTACGGATTATACAAGGACTGTATATATTGGGGTTATATTAGGGTTATATAGGGTATATATAGGGATAATGCAAAAGAAAATGGAAACTACTATTTAGGGTTTAGGGATGCTCGCAGGGGATTCACCTGAAATGTCTCAAGGCAGTTTAAGCTTCATTGCAAGGAAGCAGGTGTTTCATGCCTTCATACATTTCACGGCGAGATACTGAGAGCAACATCTAAGAAGTGATGTGTCTTGCTTAGTGAGGTTCAGGCACACCTTTGAGGTCAGAAGAATCACATGTTTTGAGCATTCGGCATGGAGCCTTAGACTGTTGCACCAAATAACCGCAACTGCTACGCAGTGCTCTGCTAGGGCACGTGCCGGCCTCTGCCGTTATCTGGGGGGGGAGGTTTTCACAGTGGGATCACTCCATAGCACTAGGGGCTGCCCCTTGACCTCTTGATACTCCCTTTTTACCCCGGCATCCCAAAGAGCATCAAAGAGCCCTCTTTTAGACAGAACCCGTTGAATAGGCAACCCTCAAGGGGAGGCCACAATTTTGAGACCTGTTTTTTCTGGTGTGACCATGCAGACTTGTAGTAGATGCTGCTCTTGCCAGTGACCTATCTGATCTTATCGAAAGCTGGAGCCTATATAGCAGGCTCAGAGCTCATCGAACCAGGAGTGTTCTGGCCATTCAGGACTTACTTAGAGCACTTCCGGCAACCATTTGAGCCAAAATTCTTCTGGCTGCATGCTGCAGAAATATGTTGCTACTAGAAACCCGACAGAAAGCCGATCGTTTTACATGGTTCCTGCCTGCGCGGGGGCGGAGCCAATCACGATCACGTGATACATCCATGGCCCCATCAGCACACACAGACCTGTGCTGCATAGGGACACACCGGGGTGCTGTTCAGAAACTTACGATAACTAACAATCATACGGATTTATATTGAATGATCGTAAGTTAACTTAAGTTCCTTAACGGCACCCCAGCACATTGGAGGCAGTTGCCGTGGCAATCTCCCTTGGGCCAGGCAGCAAGGCATCTGGGAGAGGCCTCTTCTGGCATTTCCATCCTAGAAGGCAAAGTTCTGCATAGCCCTCTTTGGCCTCATTAACTGCATAATCCCTCCCCCTAATGTTAAACTCCTCACCCCCCCCAAAAAAAATCAACGGGAGGTGCGGGGGGGTGTTAAATATTAGGGGGAGGGGATGTATCCCTACACATCCCAAAACAAAATCAGGGCCATGGTTGTCCCCAAGGCCCTAAACCCTAAACCCTAAACCCTAAACCCCTAGGCCTGGCAGCTTTGAGTCAGGAACTGCCATGAGGAGGATGAAGCCCAGGAAGCTGGCCACCTGGCGCGTTGCTGCCTTGACCTATACACATACTTTCTTGGGATGATGGAAAAATGGAAACTATAGTATATTGGGGTTATATAGGGAAAATGGAAAAGAAAATGGAAGCCCAATACCGTGTTCGAGGGAATGCACTACTTTGACGGCTGCTGCTGCTGCTGCTGCTGCTGCTGCTGCTGCTCCTCCTCCGCAGGAATACGACCACAGCTGCTGCAACTACTGCATCGGCATGCTAGGATGCGCGCTGGTCGCGGCACGAATACTAAATTATTGCGCTTCAGCCGCGCACCCCCCAACAATCGGATTCGGTGCGCGCGGTCCAGAAGGGAAAGCTTGAGGTTACTTAGCACTACAGCGTTGTCGCTGAGGCGTCGCAGCAAGGCCAATTTCACGTAGCAAACGCTGCGCATCAAAGGCTCCAGCCTGCGACATCAGCATCTGCGGATACCTTGGCTGTAAAATTCAGCGGGCGGTCAGACTCACATCCCCAACTCGTGGAAGCTAGGCTTCGGGCGTATCCGAATCTTGAACTCCAATCCTATATCAACCCGAGTGAGGGTCCGAAATCGTGCAGCCATGCATCCCACTCCTTGTACCCAAGCTGAGGCTTCAAATGAGAACCCCACCAACAAAAAAAAGTCTTTATGACATGTACCTGTATTTACTCAAGCTGTATTTGATCTATGCGTAGACCTAGGGGAAAACCTGCATGTGCTTCCAGAAAACACACAGGTACCTCACATTTATACATCGACTGCGACCAAGAGGCAAGCCGAGGTAGTACTGGTCTGCACCAACCTGGGTTCAGACAATATAAGAAAGACAGAATGTAATATGATCACCCGTCCCTTTGCTGACACGGCTTACTCGGGAACCCCAAACAATAGAACTGCGGAAGCCTTGGTTGTCCAATGAGTACATCTGAGTTAGACTACAAAACCACCTCCACTATTCACGTCATATTGCTTCGGCGGAGCCCTAAGTCCCACACCACAAGCCCTAAGCATGCCAGACCCGTAACTTAAAACCTTATGCCCTAAACCCTCAAACCTCACAAGCCCTACCACTATCCGATGACTACTATGACTATTACTGTAATGAGTTTCTGGTTTTGGAAGGCAGGGGGCAGGTCCAAACAGGAGGGCCAGCACCCAGGCCGTAGTCTGGCTCAGGCGCTTCGAGTCGCACTCGATCCTGAGTTGGGGCTTCTGTTTGCTAGGGTAGGTTTGGGGGCCCTATCAGAAATTCATTTGTTATGGCTTTATAAGGATTGTAGGGACTACTGGCAATAAAAAATTGTTCAACCTATTCCATTTCGGGGTTTGGGGCTCAAGATGCAGTAGTGTTAAGGGTTTAGGGTGCAGGGTTTGCGTTTAGGGTGTAATATAGGGGCTAGGGTTCAAGGTGTAAGGCTTTAGGATTTACGGTGTAGGGCTCTGGGGTGAGGATCTAGGGCATGGCGCTTACAGTTCTATACAAGCTATAAAGGGAGAAGATTGGCAACCATCTGGGCTTCACATTACAATCCCGAAGAACGAAGAAGAAAAAAAAACATAGGAAGCCATGCCAAATTAATTCTCCACCTTCTTTCGCACTTGATTCTATTATCACCCCTAAAAAGGGTAGAAGTATACATGCAATTAAGGAAATACCCTGTGTTTATTGCACAGGGCTTAAAAAGGGGACAATATCGGTATTTATAGCCCAGGATCCCTCCGTAGCCTGGCTGACACTTGCAGAAGGACCTTGCTTTTCAGGTTTCTTGAAACATCTTGAAACCAGGTCTATTGTTTTGAGTCGCTTTTGGGCGAGTTCTGAGCCGATTTGATGCGGAAGTAGAAAAAGACCAAAAACAAGTTCATAACAGCCCGGGCAAGAGAAAAGTCAACATCTCTGCTTCAAAGCTGCAGGCCCGTGTCCTCTGCAAAGGGCATACAAGTTCCATGGCCACTGCAGACCTTTTCGATTGGGAGCTTCGGATTCATGCATGAGTTGAAGGAGCCTGGGCCACCACCCTTGTAGGCCTCGTGGGCCCAGTAGTCCTTCTGCTGCCTCCAATATGGCACTGCATGAATGCCGAACCACTTGTCTGGCATGGAGATTGCGAAGTTATCCAGATCGGGGAGGTCCAGCCTTGGGACATTACACCCTTCATCGAACAGCTACCGTGTCAGGTTCTGTAATGCTTGACATAAATGGGGAGAAAGAAGAAAAACAAGCTGAACTAACTGCTAAATCGAAACAGCTTGGATTTTACAACGACATGGTCTGCCAGGTGGCATCCCCAGCGCAGAGTCACAGCCCTGCAGCGTGGCCGTCAAGGCAAGGCCCACTGCGGCCAAAGCGCAGCCGCCGTCGAACTTCATTGCGAAATTTTACTTTGGGGGTGGCGATGGGGCTCTACTTGCCTCCCCCTCAGGGCGTCTCTCTGGGGGAAAGCCGCCCCTGAGCCCTTGCTGCAGGAAGCCACTGTTCGGACAGTGTCCACTCTCCTACTTGCTGGGAGGTTATTCACACCATCTGGTAGAATTGGCCCCTTCTTGCAGTCCGCTTGCTCTAATGCAATTGCATGACTGCAAGTTCAACTACTTGGAAAGCGCCAGTTGCATTGATCTCGCCAGCCCTCCACTTCAAGAAGTCTCTCCACTTTGTGCTGAGGTTCCGAATAGGACGCGGCTCTAGGCTCACGCTAGGTAACGTGGAAGCCTGGTAAATAGCAAGTTTGTATAGCTCCTGGTGTTTTTCCTGAAGCCGATCTTATATACTACTGGCAGATGACCCCAACATCAATGGCAGATGACCCCAACATCAAAGCTGAGGCGCGACGACAGCCGACTGTAAAATCGCTAGGATCAGCAGCAGCCGGCAGGGCAGCATGCCGTCCCGCACTATGGGCCATCTCTGCATCTAAGGTGTAAGGCAAGGGCTACTAAGCTGATGAAAGTTTGGAGGTAGAAGTCCTGCTGCCCACCGCTTTATGGCACCTGCAAGATTTTCGGATGGTCCTAGCGTGGTGGCCTTCGGGGTTCCCAGCGCCAGGGCTCACCCCGGCGGTGGCTACTGAAGCTGCGTCTGTCTGGCCTGCTGAGAAGCTGTAGGAACCTTGAGAAGAATTCGAGTAGCCTAACACTTGCAACTCAATTACATTAAGCTTGCACTTTCATCACAAGTACTTATAAGAAATTATAGCAGTGCCTCCAATCAACTCAATCCTAACTCAATCATTCCAGTGCAATATGCACAGGCCGCCGCTTTGGGACCTTTGAGCCAGCAATTCCATTGGGCGTCCAGGGATTGAGGAGGGCTTTACCACTTGCAAGGCACCGTGGCTGAGTCCCAACCTCATGGAAGCGGCTGGCTCTACAAAACCACGCACATACCTTGGCAGACGCCAACCTGATTATGAAGCGGATGTTGGCAAAAAGTGCTCATTCTGCTCCTGCCAAATGAAGGCTTCATTGTAACATTGTAATGTCCAACTCGAAGATCCAAGATCAAGGATGAAGAGCTGATGCTGCATCGGGCACATAGTAGGCAAGGCTTCACCAACGCATCCAAGCGACTGAGAGGTACAACAAAAAGGACAGTCGGGCACACACACCGCGCCCCGTGGTGTTTTGCCGACCTCTGTCTTATGTTTGTGCTCCTTAGGCACAATACGAATGCAAAAGCGTAGAGGCCCCTAATTCAATCACCTGGACAGGACATCAAGAAACTAGCGGACCTAGCAGGTTCCTGCATGCACAAGGCAGGCACTAGCAAAGGCGCCTGTCTAATGCGATGGCTGAAGAGCTGACATGCCACCTATCCCTGCACAGTTCCAGGTCCTGAAGGCAAAGCCGCCACCCTTCGTCCGTGATGGAATAGTCCTGAGCTAAGAAGGCATGTGGAAAATGCGGTCTAGAACTGAATCATCAAGATTCAGGCCAAGAATCCTGACTTTGCGAAGAAACTGCCCAGTGCTACAAGCAAGCCCAAGCCCAAGCAAGAGAAGCTTCAAACTAGTCAGGTGCAACTCCTTCACTAAACTTCGGCATCCTCCACATCTCGTGACCAACACCAAATGAAGCAACAATTGAGGCGTAAGAAGGTATTCATCAACTTGCGTACCAGCGGCTGAATTCCACGTTATGATTCCACTAGGAACCACGTTCTCCGGACCAATGTCGCCGCTAAACGCAATACCATTTACTTCCAGGATGTCGTACCTCGCTTCCTCGGTGTGGCATTCAGGTCCGCATCTGAGCCCAGACCGCCACGAAAAATGAAGGATTGTGAGAAAAGGTGTCACAGAACAAGCATATCTTGATGAGAGGCATCATGCCGAATGACAGCTTGCAAATGTAAGTGAAGCTGGAGAGGGCCATATGCCGTGTAGAAAGCTGCAAAACCCCCGGCCTATCTGCAACAAGTTTAATGACAAGATATGACAAGTCAGGCAGCAAATCAAAGCCATCATCTCTCCATTCTGGAGCCACTTCTTGCAGAACCAGAGACATGCGAATCACCCTTGTGGTTGACATCATCCAACAGCAAGAGTCAAGAGGGACATGGGGCTCATATGGGTAGACGAGAAGCTATTAAAGCCTATGTAAGGCTTCCAAGCGAGAAAGCACCCTTCCGAAGATTCCTGAGGCCCAGCTTCTGTTGAGAAGTGGGCGACCATTATTGCTTTCGTGTTGCCCGGTGCAACCTCGGGGACGAGAGGCATCTTACTTTCCATCCATGTGGAGGCTTCTCAAAATGAGGCAAATCATATGGGAAATCTGGACACCTATGGGAATTACGAGGGGCTAAGGTTGAAGAGGCATGAAAGGACTTGCTTCGAGAAGCTCTCGGCCGTTTTCGAAGTGGGGGTGATGAGTGGTTAGATAATGGCTTTTCTCCGAGAGCCATTTTTCACTCAATTGGACAGAAAGCAGTTGCAATACGAGATGTAGTTGCAGAAATACTTCTCGAACTCAAAAAAGAGAGCATTGCTCTGCAGACCTCTGAACATGCGGGGCTTGTAACAGCATGGTTTCGTGGATTGGGTTCGGAGCAACCTGAGAATAGAAAAAAGCACCCCACGGCACGAACAAGTCCTCCCTCATCGTAGACAACCCCCACTCAGCCTCCACTGAGCGCGTGTGAGCTTTCAAAGCCGATCAGGCAGGCCATATACTCTCCCGTGCATGGACCTGACACCCTTTTGCATGTATTCCAAACTCTTTGACAATTCAAATAACCAATGCCAGGGCTGCTGAAGCTCTCCCCGATCCAAAGTCCTAGAGCCCCAAAATCCCAATCAGAGGGACCAGAAAGTCCAGCGGCCTCAATCTCGCAATCGCGATTGTTGTTGTACCTGGAGGGCCAGCGAGGGCTCGTGGCGCAGCCATCTGCGTCAATCTTGCAATTCCTGAGGTTTGCAGGGTTTCTACTAGGATTGTAAGATGGTATCGTTGGGGTGGGCGCTTCCAATATTAAACCCTGAATATAAAATACGGCTCCCGTGAATTTCAAATTCTGGAATCTGCCCGCAAGACTAGCTTTAAAAGGGCCAAGACTGACGCCAATTACGGCTCGGATCCTCTGAGTCAAGGGGTTCCCTAGCACGACTCTTAAGGATTAGGGATCTCCTTGATTTCCTACGCTTTGATTGTTGTTGAATCGCTTTTATATAAAGGAATTTTCATAAAAATCTGAGTGCAATGTTACCTGGGTGCATTACGATGTTATACGCATTTTCATTAGATTCTGATGAGACTTTAAGTTAACCTCAATTGACTTTAATCAGATTCTAATTAGTTTACATAGATTTATGAATTTGATTACGCGTTTAGACTGATTTAATTTAGATCGGCTGTACATTGGCTTCCTTTTGTTTTATTTAGAATTTCGATTTCAAGGGAGTTTAACTTGATTTCCTTTAGAGTATTGTGAATTTCAGTACATTTGAATTCAGTCAGCTTTGTGTTCGAGTTCATCGACTTTTATTCGACGAGATTTCAATAGGATCCTAGTATGTCCCCCTAATGTTCGGGTCGTACGAGAAATACACCCAAAAAACAATAATTACGGTTCTGAGTATTTTAATTCGGGGGAGTGAGGGGGGAGCCCTTTAATGTAAGGGGCTTGGGGTCATCTTTTGGGGTCCTCTTTCCAGGGCTTCATGTGCAGCACGCCTCGGGACGTTACGGAAAAGAGCTGCTAAGAACAGTCTCAAAAGGGACGGTGTAGCTTCACAAGTACGTGGCTACATGAGCCGGGGTCCCGTTTGGGAACATCTTCCGCTGATGGAGGCAAGAAGCCCAGATTTGATCTCCCAGTCATCGCTCTCTCCCAGGCCAATTGCTCCAAAGAGAATCCATGTCAGCAGGCAGTGCCGCATTGCCGCATGCACCTGTTCCTGAAAAATCCTATCAGTTAGTTTGATGCTCTGCTTGCAAACTTGAAGCTTGGGTGTTTTTGGCGACGCGGTCTTTAGCTGTTTTCATGAAGACGCGTGCGTTAGAAATGGATGGGTAGTCGAGTAGGCTAAGGGCTACGACGGCTAAGAAGGATTTTTTGAAATGCCGCCCTCCAATTTGAACATCCTTGACTGCTTGTCCCTCAGCCGATCAGCTCGAGAAGAGGACGAGGGTGCCGACCAGATTGCCAACCATGTTTGACAAAGTATGGCAGTTAAGGCCCAGGCACTTGCGCTTAGCTTAGCCGAAGAAAGATGCTACTCCTGCAATTGTATGAGCATACCTCATTAGGATATTGGTTGTTTTCTGGATAAGGTTATGGGTCTGGGTTTGTTTTTTGGATTTCGGCGTGGGATTTGGTGGGTGCTTCGTGTGTTGGATTGTATTTGGGATTTCGGCGTGGGATTCGGTGGGTGCTTTGTGTTTTGGACTGTATTTGGGAGGTGCTTTGTATTGTGAGTTTGGAAGGTTCAGTTCTTAGGCGGGTTGAGAAATGGGGCGAAAGTGTAGGGGGGTCTATAGGATGTGAGGTGTGGGGCAAGGAGGTTGTTTCGGACTTTGTTTGTGCTTTGGGGGTTGGTGTTGAGTTGGGACGTGCTTTGTGTTTCGGGTTGTGTTATGGATTATTGTGTGGGATTTGGGCGGTGCTTCGGATTTTGTTGTGTGCCTTGGGGTTTGGTGTTGTGTTGGGAGGTGCTTTGGTTTTGGATTGTATTCGGAATTTCGGCGCGGGACTTGCAGACACACTCCCAGCAACACCCGAAACTCCCAGCGAACCACCTCCCGGAGCCCCCTGCCCGTGATCGTGTGCCCCCAACACATCCGCCGCATGCTCCGCCCTGCCGATGGTGCACCAGGCGTCAAAAACAGCCGTGCCCCAACCCTGGATTCAGCGAATGCTACTGATGCAGTCAACGATTCCCTGCGCTCCAATTACGGGCATTTGATGGCTACGATCACTACAGCTCACTGCGTGTCACTGCGCATCACTGCGGGTCACTGAGGGTCACTACGGGTCACTACGGGTCACTACGGGTCACTACGGCTCACTAAGGGTCACTAAGGGTCACTAAGGGTCACTAAGGGTCACTACAGGGTCACGACGCGGTCACTACACGGTCACTTGCAGTACTACGTGGTCACTACGCCGTGCGGGTCACTACTGGTCACTACGGGTCACGACGAAAAAAGATTGGATCCATCGGGCGGATGAGTTTCACAGCGTAAACAGTTCTATCTTGTGTTTCTAACCTTATTGAAGATCTGTATTCTCCAATTTGATGTTTCAGTTTTGCTTGCTTGTTCTGGTGTGGCTAACTGCTGGTTAGCTTCAACGCCGTTGGGAGGCGAATCCTTCCTGTTTTGCTCGCGGCCGCTTGCCTCCTGTCGCCGTAGCTGTCTGTGTGAGACACTGATCAGCGACTGTGTGAGACACTGATCAGCGACAAGGGCCATGAGTGGTGTCAGACTGCAGTGTAAAGCAGCGCGCTCTTCATCGCTGACGCTGCACCCGTTACTCTTTCAGCGGCGACTTCTGTACCCCTGCGCGTGCGAAAGGCTCAAGACACACACAGCCAGCTGCGCAGAGCTAGATCGCACCTGTGCAGCACTGATTCTCCGATTTCATTCACGAATCACATCGACCCGGCCTTTCAACTTGCCCGTCGCGGCAAAAAGCCGTAGCAATCTTGCCTAGCAGTCATGCGCCACGTGGAAGTAAAGAGCCGATCACCCCCGTAGCCGAGGGTTGGGCTCGCTGGTGTCCTGGCGCAGGACTTCCGATGCGCCTTCGACAAGTTGCCATGCTCCAACCTGCCAGCATCATAAGCAGCGTGGAAAGGAGCGAACAAAAAAGGCAGTCTGGGGCTCCGCACTTCTTGTGAGTAGAGGTAGCTGTCGATTTGATCTGGATCAACGTCTCGTAAGGCGTTAAACTTTGTCCGCCTGATGGCCTGGTCACTTGGACAAATGTCGACAAATGGCATGCCGAGGCAGGGTCTTTCGTCAAGTCATCCACATTATTGAGGCGCGGGTGGTCCTGGCATGCGATCAGCCGCCAACTTCAGTTGACATGGTGCGGTGGCGATGGCCTGAGAGGACTCCACCTGAAACGCCCGCTCCGGTTTATCCTCGTCGTCAAAGTCCTCTTAACAAGTTCTTCTCTGACACAGACACGCTGCTCAACAACGGCCCGCAATCGGAATCCTCCTTGGGCCTCAGTTTGGCGGTGAGATTCCCATCCTGCGAGTCGAGTGGGGCAAAACTGCGGCAGACATGAACTAACAGCAAACTTGCAGAAACACTGCCAGCAAGGAACAGCCGAAACTCCCAGCCCCGAACCGTCTCCCGAAGCCTCCCCTGGCCGCGAACGGACAAACGGCCGTGCCCCAACCCTAGATTCAGCTGCAGCTACTGAGTGCTACTTATGCAGTCAACGATTCCTTGCGCTCCAATTACCGGCATTTGCTCTCAGACAGCACAGTCCTGGCGGATCAGCTCCCGCACCCAAACAACAAGTGACGTTGAGGTCGCGCCTGCGTTGGAACAAAATCACCATGCGCAACCCTTGTTTGTCTCGGGCTGAAAACAAAAGCTAGCAACAATGTTCAACTGTTCGACCAAAATGCTGTGCAGGCCATCACGCCTGAAAGATTCAACAGCTATCTGATCTCCTCATGGAGCTTGGTGGTCTCATTGAGCTTGTCGAGAACTGTCTCTGCTAATAAGTATGGAATGTTGATCAAGACGCCTCCTTCATCTATGAATTTTCTCGCCTCATCGCACTTCGTGAAATCTTAGGCATCTGCTCCATCGTAGACCAAGCACTTCACGGCGCTCAGGTTGCTTGATTCGACGCTGCTGACAAAAGATTGCAACAACATTAGCAAGGTTGCATTGTCATCAAACTTCTTTTTCAGGGTCTGTGTGGTCAGCCCAATCTCTGCGATGAGGAAATGGGGCTTTTGCAATTTGGTGTAGGTGGCATTGCGCATGTACGCCTTGTAGTCCTGAGCGAATGCTTGCCAAGCTTCAATTCCATTGCCTAGGCCCAAAAAGTCCACATGCCCCTTTTTGCCCATGTCGATGTCGAAGTCCCACCTTTGCGTTCCCAGCACAGGACGATACTTCGAACCTAGACGTTGCACGTCATGCTTTTCAAAGCACCGTCCCCATTCCTTGTGCGCTGCTTGAAGCACTGGTTCAAGCTCGAAGTTCATCTCGCCTGTCTCAGCACGACAGGTCGTGCGCTTCCTGCTGGCACGGCTCGAGGCACCAACCACAAAGCTCGACCCTTTTTGCACCACGTTGTACAAAAACTCTGCTAGCATCAGGAACACCAACATCCATGGCTTCCGGCGAGAGGAAACCAGCATCTTTCGAATGGCTATCCTGGCCTGCCCCTGACTCATCGAAACTGCTGACTGCTGCGTCTGACAAGATGTACTGAAAGGAACTGTTACGAGATCTCAACTTTGCGCGCCAGCTGTAAACCGTGGAGTGGAAAACGAATGCGGGACCAAGAGCACGCTGGCGCAAACACGGTGATCAACGTTAACGAGTCACGATCGCATGGGCAAGAAATCCTTGCAGATATCATAGAAGAGCTGGCTGCAGAGTACGAGTGCAAGTTTCTCATTCCCGAAGCACCAGAAGAAGGAATACAAGGGTTTCTCTCTCGCTGCATGGCTTTGTGCACCTTTCTCGTGTTTTGTTCAACTTCTGGTTCTGAGCGTGAGCGAGGACAGGATGTGTTGCACGCAAGAAGTATCATCAAAAAGTATTGCACGCGAAATCAATGATGGCCATGCGCCTAGATGCAGAAGGGGCTGAACTCCAACACTTTATAGACAACAGCCTATGTGCGCCTGCCAATGGCCTTCAGCAAAAATAATGTTGCAATCTTCTGTGGAAATCGTGCAACACAGAAGCCGCGAATGAGTGCAGACCTGCCTGATGATTTGACCCTTGACACAGCCTACCAGGCTTTTTGGGCTGCTGTTGGGCAAGGACGTGCCTGGAGAAGAAACATAACACCCCAAAGTAACTTCCATGGTCTTTTCCATTATTCCCCTATATACCCCAATATACCAGCAGCCTGTCCTGCGTCAGCAGGGTGGAAAGCCCCCCAGCAATTTTGGGCTTTGCAAGCCAGACTTTAGAGGCATTTGTGAAACCATCAGCGCCTCCAAGATTGAAAACGCCATGCCCCTGACCCCCTACTCACCAGTGCTCCATGTTGGAGAGGTGTCAGGTGGAGGGTGGCAACAATGTATTTGGAAAGGCGTTCCACTTCACGGTCGACAGTTTTTGTCGACAAAAAGCTGGCCTTCTGCCAAGCGGCACCTCTATGTCTAGAGTCTAGACTGCCTGTCGGCTGTCTCTAGAACTTCGGTTGCGGAGATCATCGTTGGCTTGCTGACTGGCTGGTCCAGCTGGGATGTGA
Source organism: Symbiodinium pilosum (assembly GCA_905231905.1). NCBI lineage: Eukaryota > Dinophyceae > Suessiales > Symbiodiniaceae > Symbiodinium > Symbiodinium pilosum. Next base: position 48,949 of record CAJNIZ010045460.1, read on the forward strand.
TTACTCCTCTGGTATTCAACTTGCTTAAAATTTTGACTATAAGACAGTCTCACAAGGATCTGAGGAAATATACACCTTCTGCAATCTGGGGTCACTCTGATAGGTCGAAGTCGCCCTCCTGCTCTTCAACCTGCACCTCCAACTCAGGGAAGTTGCCGATTGGCATTCGATCCGGCTTCCTTACAGCCTCCTGCCTGATTAAGAGGCTTTTCAACTGGTAGAACTTCCATGAACTCCCTGCTCCACTCTGAAACACTGCGTGCCCATGACCCATTAAACAGTTCAGCTAGGCACTTGCCGTTCTGCCTGTCTGCGATTGAAGGACCTCTAGTTGTGCCTCAGCAAAGTCAAAGCCTTGCTTGAGCCTCGAAGGTTTCAACCTCGAAAACCCACCGAGAGACCTGGCCGATGTTGAAGCTCCCGTTAGGATAGATTCGATCCCTGTAGGCCTGGCAGCTGGGGCGGTGCGGTCACAGTTCACTTGTTGCAGGAGGGGTCACGGCAATTAGGGGCTGGCCGTCTTCAAGCTTTACCACCAAACTGGAACCCTTCTCCCATGATCCCAACCAATCCCGCTTCCATCTGTTTTGCACCACTCAGCTTTGGAGGCTTCAGAGACGCGCACTCCGAGATTGATATGCATTGCCCGCGAAGTCCGGGAATGTTTGACGCGCGAGAACCCTTCAATCCCAACAATCGTCCTGTTGTCCTATTGGATGAGCGTCATCTCACAAAACTCGTTTATAATAACCTTCCAACCAGCCGCGCTACATGGAAAGCTGCCGAAATGACAGATCTTTTGGGGACCCGCCATCATGCCACCTTCAACACAGCACTCACACATTTGGCGTCCAAAAGGCGCCCCAATTTTGGGGACTACTCACCTCCTCCATCGGCCATCGGAGCGCTGCACTTCCCACAGCATCCGCCACCCACCTGCTTGGCCAGGATGAGCAACAGACTTTATCAAATGCCACGCCAGCACTTGAGGATATTGTGATCGACTAAAGACAGACTGCATTGCCAGGATTGGGACCATGAACACTAACCACGAGTAAGAACCCCGCAATGAAAGCAGCAATGTCAAGCCCAGGGGCAAGTCGCAAATAAAGGTTGTCAGAGAAGGGCGCAGTGTGAGCTCAAGCCATTGATGCCGCTCCTGGGCTTCAAGAGTCTTGGGGAAGTTAGCTGCCGGAGGAATTCGATTGTTCAAGCCTGTGCTGGAAATCTTCACCTGTCTCAAGTTCCCAGGCCGTAGCAGGGGTGGGCTAAAAACCAACAATTCCAGGATAAAAACTGAACAGTACGATGTCCCAGCTGCTGGCTTGTCCGCCACTTCCACTGACTCATCTGCCTCCACAAGCATAAAGGCTTGACTGCCACTGCTTCATGTACCAAGCAAAAGGCTGTGGCTTGCAACGTAAAGAAACAGGCTGTTGCTTAATTTCAGCACATTTGCCCTCACCTCGGCGAATTGACAAGCAAATTGATACCCAGGACCATCCACAGAAAGGATGAGGAGCCTCAAGTTGACGACCCGAATTCCCTGACCCGACTGTGGGCCCATCAGTGCAACTGCAGGACCTTCTCACCAAGGTTGACGCCACCCCAGGAGTAGCCACCCCGGTACTTGAGGTCAATCCCCAGGGCGCTGCAGAATGGGTACCTTAAAAAATGCTCTTGTATTGTAGTGGATTGCAAGAGAGACATCAAGGAGCTTATTTGATCACCCTTTAGCCCTGGTTCTACTGCATGGCCCAAGCCGGCTTCATTGCATGGCCCAAATCCAAGATCACATCAGCTCCGGCCTCGCATCCTACGATCTAGCAAAAGGAATTTTCCCAACGACCTTTCCAAAAATGAGCATCTGATAAATGGGTGGGCCTACGCATCGAAATCCCCATGTGCATGTTGCAGTATGTTTCAGGTCAACTCCTCACTGTCAACATTGAGCCTGCCGTAGGCCCTGATCGAAAGGCCATTGTCTTTGTAAGGCCTCTTGGGGTTGAAAACGAGTTTACGACTCCGAGGTGCAGGAACCCAGCCATCGTGGATGAGACCGTGTGGCAGTGCCCTTGGCCGTGGCAAGCCATCTTCCTCAACATGCAAGCAGCCGTGGTTTGCCGAGGCATGTGGGGGTGGTTGAAAGTCATTGAACGTCGTTGCTGCTTCAGTCAATGTAAACTTTACGGACCTTTGCAAAGGTAAAAATGCTATATTGAAACTCCAACACAGTACCAAAAATCATTCCGGTGTGTCCAGACTTGTAGAGACCTGGCGAATTCATTACAAAATCTACCTGTCTGTTGTCGCATGTCTTGCTCTTACATTCAGGAGGCCAGGTCAATGCAGCATCATGGAGTAACAACGGAAGGCTGTATGGGCGGGAAGCCTTCGGACCAAAAACAGCTGTCAGCACTGTCGCTCGGACAGGAATCCCATCTCCCTATCTGGCACCTGCTCCACTTTGAAAGTTCTGGAATACAGTGGAAGACATGCGATTTTACCAGTGATTAATGCGCACAACCCAGTCCTGACAATTCCTTGCCTCTCCATCAGCACATAATCTGCGAGAAGTACGGTAAAGCCGCTACAGCATGCAGACTCTCATGACAACATGTGCAACCTCATAGAACAGCATCAGGTTCCCTGCACTGCACATCCCATTTCTGGATCCCTCTAAAAGCCGCCAACGGATTTTGAGACACCTCCGGTGGCTATCCTCATAACACCCCGTAGCAATGACAATAGTAATCCACAATTAATGATAAAAGAGTAGTTTCCATTTTCTCTTCCATTATCCCTATATAACTCCAATATATTTTAGTAGTTCCGTTTTCTTTTCCATTATCCCTATATAACCCCAATATACTATAGTAGTTCCGTTTTCTTTTCCATTATCCCTATATAACCCCAACCCTAAACCCCTAAACCATAAGCCCCTGGTGGAAGCTCTGTCATCCACCCGGCTGCGCTACATCATCCTCTCGCGCACAGGAACGGCCTCGATCGAGGCCCTTCTGGAAGGTGATGATGTCCTTGTTGATTCTGGAAACTACTAGAATGGGTTATATAGTATAATAGGGTATATGTATATATATATATATCAGGGATCATGGAAAAGAAATATGATGGGTTGTATAGTGTAATAATGATTCAAGCAAGCAAAAGCAACAAGCAAACAACGACAAATCGGCAGAGGCCTGTGCAAACCGTGCACAGCTGTAAAGGCAGCGCTCCACGTTCTGAAATTTTGCAGCAACGACCCAGTGTCTGCTCCCAAGGTTCCAAGCACTTTCTTATGACCTCAACTGCCTGCAGTTGCACAGCTTGGCCAGCATCTGCGTTGTTGAAGTCCAGGCCCCTAAGATTGAGAAACTCTGAAGACAAATCCGCGGCAAGGAAGGCTTGCAAGAATTGCTTAAGGCAACGGACCTCCACGCAGGCCCGAAACCTTTTCAACCGTTGCAAGAAAGCCATGGGTGACCGCTGGCCCCTTTAAGGCAAATCCGAATCCTGCTGTGACGGCTATGTAACATATTGTAACATCTTACCATGACTGAGCGGAATACTTGTCATTACACCTTGTAGTCGAACTACCTCTCACAACAGGCCCAGGCACTTCACTACGGGATCCAAGGCCAGAGCGATCTCGCACAGCTTGGCCCGCATCAGCGGCGAAGAATAATCGCATTTCAAGCCATCCTCTGAGACTCTAGGAGGGGTTCAGGCTACGGAAGGTTCCAATGAGAGTATAGATGGAGTTAGGGATGGATAAGGAAATTTGAGACTATCGTACTAACTGTTTCCCAAGCCAGATCGTTGACAATCACTCCTTGGCGGCCCTGCTACCCGAACTTCGTCACCTGGCACCTTAAAAAAGGGTGGGCGCCTCCAGTAGCAGGTGCTTACCGCTCGTCGCAAAGCGGTGCGCTTGGTTCAGCCGAAGGACCTCCGTACAGAAAGCGATGATCAGAGGAATTTCGCTCACTAGTTGTGAGCAGGGCAGGCAGGAATGGGTGGCAGGGATAATGCAGGGATCCATTGCTCCACTCCCAACTATCCTCCGACAAGTGGGCCAAACCTCAGTTTCAGGATGCCTGCTTGCCTGCGACCATGTAGGGGACTCCAATCATGATAGCTACTAAGCCGTTGACCCGGAACCCCAGCAGATAGCCACATCCCGCCAGACGTTCAGCCAGAGTGCCTCTGCTTTGGGCACCTCGAGCCTGAGCGTTGGGGGCTTGGAAACTGCCACGCGGCAAGGGGCTCAGGGCTTGGGCTCGAAGTTGGTTGCTATTGGGTCATGGAATGTATCATACACATACTTAGATGAGGACTGCAAGCGAATAGAGTTGAGTGATGCAGGCTTCTACCAAGGTCATCTTGTTTGCTTTACTCGTACTATGAAAGACTTGATATTGGGCTGTTTCCTGCAGTTCGCAGACGCGAAGCCCCTGCAGCCCTCCATGCCAACCTCCTCTCATGACAGATACCCTCAGCATATGCAAATGGATGCGCAGTGCATATGTGCATACAAAGCGGTGACCCCAAGATGCCCGATGAAAACATAGGAATTTCTCGACACCTGGTGAAACATTGGCATCCGCCGCAACATTTCCGCAAAATCACCCGTCCTTTCCATAGCTTGCAGGCAAGTTGCTGGCGCGTTTCGCCACCAGAGGCTGTCGCGTCAACAACCAGAATGTCCTTATGTTCATGATCCATGGCCATAAGCTATCCCTGGAGACTTCTGTAGGCATGATGACATGAAATATAAACAGGCCAGTATGAACCTAAATATTCATCATCAGTCAGGGACCACCGCCCGACATGAATTCTGAGCAGATTTCAACGACTGTAAAAACCGCGGTGCTCCACGGTAGTGATCTGCATGCCCCTAAGGCCTAATGATCCCACTTTCATCCCCCAGCCACTCGCCAAACATGCCAAGTGTCAGGCTTGCCCTTGGCTCGTCCCTTTAGGATGGCCCTGAAAGTGGTGCGGTCGGAACCTTTGTCCTGCAGAGCTGGGGTTGTCAGTTCTTAATGGAATCTGAAGGCATCTTCAATGCGATGCCATGCTGCCATACGTACATTGGGAACAGTCTAGTAAATGCACAAGGCGATCCAGATCTGGAGCGATTCTGGTTCAGGGGTTCGTACATGCAAGTATTTGAGAGACTGGCAGGAAGAGCTACAGCAATGCGCCTTTCATTCTGGCTATGACTAACCAAAAAAAGGAAGATGAACAGCTGCGCGCTTCGGTGAGCGGGTGGGCTTTATGTGAGGTATACCCTCTACCTGAAACAGACAGCACCTAATCACCCAGCAGTCCGACAGCGCCATGAAGTCAGGGTCCGAGGGCTTGGTCACCACATTCCCTCGCACAAGCACACGGCGGCCAGCTGCATACCTGTGCTCAGCATCAGAGTTGTCAAGGTACCCTCATGGTTGCCTGCTGTCCACGGTCACAGGCAAACTGACATACTAACAGCCATAATACCAAGAACCAAGATGCTATATGAGCAAAAGGCTGTGTAAGGAAGAAAACGCAACAAGCATAAACCAGCCATGTCTGTCTTGAAGATTCGGGGCCGCATTCAATTTGCAACACATCTAAGTCTTCACACCAGATCATGCAGGAAAGCAATGAGCGAAACCAGCATGCTCAATCAGGGGATGAATACAAATAAGTGGAAGGAAGTAGGGTCCCCCTTAAGTAGATAGAATATAGCTTTGGGTATATTATAATAAGATCCCCATATACTCCATGTTCTATCTACTTAGAGGGGACTATAGGTTCTGGAACTCCTGAGAACTTCACCTGACACCTCCAGCCGAAGATGATGAGTTCCTGCTTTCAGCCCTGGAATCCCCAAAGCAACTCCATATTTCCATCAAAACTAGGAGTACCCTTTTGGAGGTTCCTATAACCAGGATTAGAATATTTCGGGGACTACATTGGGATCCCCCTATTTGGGGAAACTACCAAATAAACCCAAGTTGGAGCAGGAGTTGACCCGCCTCGGCGTGCTTCGCATCCGCTCCCAGCCGGAAGGTGCCACGGTCCATAGCCCGGCCTCCGCTGGAATCATGTAGAGGCCGAATGAAGAGGGTTAGGGGCGGGTACAATATGCTGAAATCTTATGAGGATTGTGATGGATAATATTGACTACTAAGCATTCAGACGTGTACTTGACTGTTGAACACCAAGAGTTCGAAACCAGAGGTATGCCTTTAGATGTGTCTGTTGTGGTTTGTTGGTTCATTTCCTACAAGGTCACCTTCAAGACTGTCATGTTTGACAATCTTCCTCGGTAGTAAGGAGTCATGCACATTTTTTTCAGAGACAAGTCTGGGAAGGGAAGATACAGGTATAGCTATACGATCGTCATCTTTACGCGATCCACTTAGAAACATGTTGTGTTGCTGCTAGTGAACTTCAACGAAGTTACCATTAAATGGGCATGATGCCACTAATAGGGCAACCTTGAAGCGGTAACTTAAGTTCAGCTCCCTAACAGCTGTCACGCATGTCCCCTTGGCCTCCACCAGTGCGCTTGGGTCGCTCAGCGCCTACGAGTTGAGCAGAGTCCCACGGATGAACAAGACACAGGAAATGGGCAGCCACAGAGATTCAACACAAGATGGTGCAAGAGTTATATGGCAAGATACATTGGTAGAAAGGAGCATATGCAATGCGCCAGAAGGTGCTAATGCGGTTAAGGCAGACTAACAATCTTGTATGACCCTAAGCTCTATACCCTATACCTTTGGAACTACGGGCTCTGGTATCTGAATTTCATGCAGGAGTACTTGTAACGACAGGAGTATACGGGGTCTCTGTTGACTCTGCATGTCTGTTTGGGCTTCATCTGGGCCACACCCTGAATTGCATTGCAACTGGAGTTCCAGACATCACCCAACATTTACTTGGATCTGAGGATTTGCCAGCTCAACACGCCTTGGGCAAGATCCTGGGGTGCCCTGAGCCCGTTTTCTACTGTCCCCGCACACATGTCCGAAAGTGGAAGATGAACTTGTAGCCTCAACCCCATCATAGTGGCAGGCAGGTCCAGCAAACTCATAATCCCCATGGCAACGATTGACAACAGTACCATGCTTGAAATCCAAATCATGAGCTTGGCGGGTCCTACAGTCTTAGATGGTAGTCTCCAATTTCTTTTTCAGCTGTAGGGTGTGGTTGCTTCATGTCCTTTCAGTTATAACAAGTGATGCTAATACTTAGGTGCTTCCACTTTCGGGATGATTACTGTAGTACATGGTTGCATCCATTTTTTAAGACTACAACATGACTTCTCTGAAAATTCTGTCCCATGTTTGGGACACTACCCAAAATTTCTTTCGCAATCTTAGGGACAAGACCCTATTATTTACTATATATACCCATTATGGCAAACCCTAAACCCTAAACCCCTAAACCCTAAACCCTAAACTCTAAACCCTAAACTCTAAGCCCTAAACCCTAAACCCAAATTTCTTTCACAATTTAAAGGACAGGACGCCTCTGGGCTCATGTCCGGCAGGGCACCGAAGAGGCTCGCAGAGGAGGCAGAAGACCCCGCGAGTCTCTCGGAGTAGAGGGCGGGTAGCTTGCCCGAGGTCCTGTAATTTTCTGGGTTGCTGTTGAGGAACTTAAGTTAAGTTACCAGTATATAATGGAGAATCAAATGGAAAAGAAAATGGAAAATGAAATGGAAACTGGGGGAATATAGGGATTTAAGGAACTTAAATTAAGTTACCATAATGGGTATATTTAGTAAATCATAGGGTTTCCCCAATATAGTAACTTAATTTAAGTTCCTTAACGGCAACCCAGTTCTTCTGTAGGTGCGTAGTGCAAGACTGGGTTATACGGCTGAACTCTTGGAACCGTGATAGGGGATTGTACAGGGAGCACTACAAGGATATGACATTGCCCACCTTTGTGTACGGACGGCGTTTTGGAAGACTTTAGGGTTCCGATTCTAATTATTTAGGCATGAGCGCAGCATGATGCGCAATGCAAGCTTCCAGGTTTACTGTAAGACTCGACTTCGTTTTGGATTCTGGGTCTAGGCTACCGAGCTGAGGGCGCCAGCTTTGGGTGTAGGGTTGTGCTTCCCAACGTTGGAAGCCAAACCGGCTGTTTCTAGCCCATCGCTCCAGAGCTGACGGAACTCAGCGATGGCCAGCTTCCGTGGGTCCTGGCACCAACAAGAGCCAGGGAGTAGTGAATTCTAAGGACTGACAGGGTTGTGGATTCGTCCGACACAAGGATCCTACATTGTTAGGCAGTGCGCAGGCCACAAGCTCCAAAGCTCAAGCCTCGACTTCGCGAAGAGCCCTTGCCACCTGCAGGGATGGTTCCGTGGACATGCATCGGAAGCGGAACGTGTGTTTTGGACGTGTGCGGGTGCTGTTAACAGGTTGCGCCGCAAGGACGGTGCTCAGGGGCAATAGAAGCTGTGAATGGCAGTTTTCCTGGTCATGCCTGCATCATGTAATTCGACCCATCAAGTAGGCACCGCCTCTCCGGCGTTGTCGAGCGCGTCCGCTACCACTACATTCTGCGCGTGGACCACCAGCTTCCCTGACGCATGGGTTTAGCATGGGTGACGAACAAACTCTATAGGACCTTAAGGGCCTCTCAAACCCATCCAACCGCTAGGCCAAGAATCTTTCCCGCCGAAACTTGGGCGTCAGCCTGGGGCACAACCCTATACCAGCAAAACTGAGACCCAAAAACCCCGAACTCCCCACTCAACCCTGAATCCTAGGGCTTGTCCTAGACTTCGGGGAGCAAGCATCACAAGTGCAATATACGTCCTGCACGACCTCATATGACTTACTCATCTCTCTTCACCTGCGGGCACAGCAGCAAAGGAGGACAGCATCTTACTGCAGTGGAAGCCACGCCTGCTGTGGTAGCGCCCTTGGCCTCCAAGCGCTTTTCTAAGCCGCCGCTGACCGCCTCCTCTGGGGCCTGGTATTCCGGCGACTTGAGTAACAGCCCGCATCAGAAGCAGCAGAATCTGCAGAGCATGGATATTCTCGACTTCAATGGATGGCAAAAAAAAATGCAATCCGGAGGGCATACCTTAAGCAGCCAGAACCATGCCCATATCTGCATGGGAAGCATGGCCTCGCCGGCCAGAAAGGAGACGATGCGGCGCTGCAGCTGTGGCCCCAGCTGCCTATCTCCGCCTCAAAGTGAGCGAAGGTAGGAGCAATGGCAGTCGCCCAGGCCACTGCAGCCATACGTACTAGCATGAGAAACCTTTTCAAGTTTGAAAGTCATGAGCGCCCACGTGCCAAGTACCCACCAACACTATGCAGTCCGCTCTTCTGAGGATGCAAGCGGCTGGTGTCATCTTACATGAGGTGTGACCACCCTACAGCAAAGCACGCTTCAGCACTCTTACAATAGAGGCAGGGACAGGAACCCAAGCAGTTGAAGAAACAACGTCAGCGTGAAAATGCCGGTTCTGCGAGTCTCGAAACAGAAGCTAATTACGACCCGGTCCCCGTGAACGAATTCAAAAGAATCAACCCTCAGTAAGGCCCTACATTTGAGCGAAGGTGCCCAGCGACATACCGGGCTTCCATCGTGAGCCCAAGCTGTACACCTCCACAGCTTTCTTGGTTCAAGGATGCGGGTGGGGCCACCATGCGTTGCAGCACACCCAAAATAATCCCCTCGCTGTCCGAAACCCCCAACCACTTGACTTAGTTAAAGACCGATCCCTACGTAATGCCACTCTATACTCAGGGGAAGGGGTTTTTAGGGGGAGAAGATTTTTTCCAGAAGCTGGCCCGGGCTGATTCCTGGCGAAGCACCTCCAGCTCCCTCTTTCCTGATGGCAGAGCCTGAGTACGAGACGGAGAGCTGGCACGAAGGGAAGTGGAAGGGAGGCTGGAAGGGCGGGGAAAGCTTTGATAGGCACAAGCAAGGAAGCTCGCAGCGCAGTGATACTTTGGACTTAAATGCTTCATTTGACTACTCTCTCCAGCTCTGTAGAACAAGGTGGACCAAAGGGTGTGTGATGAGAGGTGCTTCAGAGGCAAGAGGTGCCAGGTGGCCAGCTATAGAAACATTATTATGGTGATGATCGGGGCTCGCTTTTTTTCCTCAGGCTGGGCCAACACCGGCAGAAGACATTTGAGGTTGTGATGCCATTTGTTTGCAAGCCCTGAAGCCGAGAAGTCCATATCCAGTGAGGGTGTATATTTCAAGCCTTCAAGCAGACTAAAAACAATCCGATCCTTAGCCGCCTTAGTCTTCCGCAACGAGGAACCTCGAAGTGCTTCCGCCACTTGGTGAGGTTGTGGAACTGGTCTTCCTGTCCAGTCTCTTCTTGGAAGTTCATGGGCGGCTAAACACATGGCTATCCAGGCCCCAAAGTGGCGATCATGAAGTACGACCACCCGGCCAATTTCTATCGTCCTGCATACACCTACTCGACCAGAAGCCCAAAGGTTGCAGGTTGGCAGGCGCAAACGGTTGATGGCCTGGCCTTCACCCAGAGGACCAGCACCGGGATGGACATGGCGCTGAGGTTCTCGCCTTCTCAGGAAATTTGGTTTCTATCAGTCTTCATGCTTTCAGGAATTGTCTAACTATTTGCATGTCCCTTTCTGCTTGGGCGATGGCTGCATTGGTACCTAGCTTTACTAACAAATCTTAGTGCTGCCAACACGTATACAAAATCCACCCGCCTTGCCGCCCCTCCGAAAATTGTGCCTTCGCATTTAGCCTACTCCCCTCAGGCAACATGGCAGGTTGAGTGGCAAGTTTACTACAGACCCTCAGAAAAGGGAACTGCAAAACTGGAAAGCAAGCACTGACTTCGCGAAGTCCTTGTGTTGCGATGTCTTATCGCATTCGGCAATGGGTTGGGAGTAAGGACACTAAGTCTGAGGAATAAGAAAAAACCCAACTCTCATATCAGTCAAGCCGCCCTTGGGAGGCGTGTAGGACGGATGGAAGGAAATCAGCCTGCTCACCCGGTTCCTTGGCTTCTGAATTCGCCCCTCTGTCTGTCAACTTAGCTACACTGGCAGAGCAGAGCAGAGCAGAGCAGGAAGAGCCACTATTAGTTTATGATCATCATATGATTATTGACCATGATATAACATTATGACAGTGGTCCGAGTAATTGGCAGGGGAACATGCTGCCTCACCAGCAGCTGCCAGAGGGCAACTTCAGCCCTGACATCCAGGGCAGCTCGCCCCCCGACCCCCTGGCAGAGGCTCTGGAGCAAAAGCCAACCAAACCCTTTAGACTCTCAAGCCAACGATCATTTTATGGAATTCTCCCGGTGTTCGCGGTTCCCAGCAGTTGAATGCAGCCTTCCATATAGAATTCGCGTTCCAAAACGGCTCGGAAAATCTGAGCAAATGCAAAACCCGAATGGCACACCATGACCCCATGACCCTAAGTAGATCAAATACCAGTCCAACAAGTAATATGCAACGGGAGCCCCCTACTAAATTCCAAGACTCAGAGGCAGTCGCACCAAAGAAATCGCGGCAACCCGAGAAGCGCCCAGCCAACCAGTAAACCCTGGACCTCGTAAAAACCCGTGCCCCGAGCCCTACACCCCAAACCGTATGGCTGCTATCCGAAACGCTTCTTGCGGAGGCCCATGGACAACACGATACCTGCTCCCCAGTCCTGGGCCGGGCTCCCAGAGTCATACAGGTTTTGGATTTGGGGGGTCATATTCTCCCAAGTTTTCAGCGTTTAGAAATGCATCATATTCCACATGGTGCCCTCCTCTGATGACACAGTCTTGCTGCGCTAGGCCAAGCTGCGGATGGTAGAGGTGCACATGCAGTCATGCCGCCAAGCAGGCGAGTTCTGGAAATCAGGTCTGCGTGGGAGATTGCATGGGATGAATACATGGGGCCAAGGCCGCTAGCGCACGAGAATTTTGCCTGATGGAAGCGAAGACCACACTTATTCCAGACTTCCAGCCACTGCAATTCCCTGACGTTTTGCATCGCACAACTCCCTTCACAACTCCCTTTTCCCGCCCACCTAGACGGCCCAACTTCAGCCTGACATATTTGTCTTAGCCTGCTGAAAGCTTGGCTAAAAGCCCTACATACTGAAAGCCCAGAAACAGAAGCCGTGGAAGCCGAAGCGCGTAGCCGACTAGTGCTGCTTTCGCAACGCCCAGGGCGTCCAGAACCCCACAGGCGATGTCCACAGGACCACCCTGCGACGGAGGATTGTCACAAGGCAGAAGCATTCAGCTCAGCCATGGCCGTGCTTTCTCACTTTGTGCTCATCTGGTCTGGAACGATTTGCTATTTGAAGGCATCGAAGCAGACCTTGGCCGCATTGTTCTCAGAGCGGCTGCTCAGCTTCGTGCCAGGGGAGCCTCGCCGTTCAAGTGCATGCACGGACTGCCCTTCTGCTGCATTGCGCTGAGTAATTAGTGGACATGGGGGAACAAGACATGAGGACTGCTACACCTTTGCCAAGTGCGTGCCAGAAGCTGCCGCAACCCGGCATGTCGATGGCCTTGGGTGGACAGGCGCTCTTGCTTTGCGCTTAGGGGTCTGAAGGTTTGCCGTTTAGTGATCCGCCACAGCTTGAGAGACTGAGCGCAAGGCAATCGCGCGGTACTTGTTGTAAATCAAAGCCGGCCAGAGCCACCTCTGTGGGCTTCTGTTGGGGCTTTCTGCAGAGGATGAACCTTGAGGGATACAGGGGGACAACAAAGCTTTTCATGTGGGATGCATATTCAGGATTCCTGAAGGAAACAAACAGGCTTCAAAAAGACCCTAAGCTTCGCCAAGTACATCCTGAACCAGAAGGCACGCGTGGTGTGTTTGAACCATGATTTTCAACTTGCACATCCTTGCATCTTCCTGCCCTACGGTTTCATGCTGTTGTGTGGAATTGGAACAGCACACGTACTTTGTCCTTAGCCACTTGCACGCAAAGCCGCGCATAGGGCCAACTCAAATCAATCCTACCTTCTGCATATGGAATCAAATGGGAATCGCAAAATTATCCCCATAATCCTTTTTATGAGGGCCCCTAAGGGTCAATAATGGGAAGCCCGCAAATTGTTGATGGACGCTTTGCCAGTCACCTCCAGGTTGTGGCATCCGAAGGACAGCCATGGAGAAGCAGCACAGCCTGAAAAGTCCGCAGCTGAACGCCAAATATCAATCAGCTTGTATGAGGGTGCCTCAAAATCGCTTATCTTTAAAGAGACTTTTGACAAGAAATCATTGCATTTTGGTGCCAACCTGCATTCTTTCAAAAATGTGGATTCTAATTCTAAGGACATCATGGCGGACCCCCATGAGGCGCGATTATCTTCAGAAATTCCTTCGCAAGCACAAAGATCCTCCCAGCAAGGACTGCTAGACCCCAACAAATAAAGCCCCTAAGATAGCCTGACAGGGGGTCCTCATGATGCCCGGAATAGTTTGCGATTCTTTGTTTGCATTCATTTTTGTTCTGTGCAGGGGCCAGCAAGCATTCTAAATGCAGCATGTGGCTACTTTATTAGTCTATTTTCATCGTCGCACAGCGTCCTGGGGGTGCTTGGAAGCTGCGAGCACTGATAAACACAGAAACTGGGGGTTCTTGTGGCATGGGTACTTCAGCAGTCAATTTTCGTGATCGCACAGCGTCTCAGGGGCTGGTTGGAGGCTGCAAGCGCTGTTAAACATAGCATAGCCTTTGGGGGTATGCAGAGTCGAAGTCGAAGCCTGTGCCAATACTCATCATTGGGTAGCGTCACAAGGGGTTCTTGGAGGCGAGAAGTAATGGTAAATTCCTATGCCTATGCACCTTCTTGCACGTCTTTGATGGGATTTTTATGCATTGCGCCCACATTTTGAAACAGAAGGGGAGTTGATGGCCGAAGATAAGAACATGTCAGCTTCTTGCACGCTTCTGACGGTTTTCACGGAATTTCTTAGCAGTTTGCTTGAGACAGTCAAGATTGCCAAATGCTGTCACGTGCTTGGCTGCTTGATTTTTTCAAACAGTACATGGACTTCCATTTGCCGTGTTTGCAGCCTTACCAAACCCCCAAATGCTGTAATTTTTGTTTTCGTAGCCTTTCCAAAGCAGCAAATGCTGTGATTTACAGTATTCGTAGGCTTTCAAGAACTCCACGCGTGGTAACTTGCAATATTCGTAGATTTGCAACGGCCGCATATGCTGCAATGTATTGAGTGCACGTAGCCTTTCAAGGTCCGCAAATGCTGCAAATTTGCAGTCTAATTTTCAAGAACTGCTACTGCTGCATTTTGTCGTACTCGTAACTTTTCAAAAGCTCCAAATGCTGCAGTTACAGCACTCGCAGCCTTTCAAGAGCCGCGGATCTTGTATTTTCCCGCATGCGTAGCCTTTCAAGAACTCGAAGTGCTGTAATTTATAGTCTCGTAGGAGGCCACAGGACCCGGGGACAGCATGGGACCGGAGGTATTGGAGGACCAGAGGACTCTAGGACCACAGAACCAAAACAACGCCCAACAAACATTCGAAATTAGATAGTCATCCGTCCTAATGCGCTTTTTGGGTCTGAGAAATACCTTTTGACAATTTCCCGTCGAGGTTCCCCCCAATGATGCCTCTATAGCCCCTACATATCTCTATGCTCCGGCCTCCCCATCTGCCGGCCCACAGGTGAGCACGTGGATCTGTCCTGGGACACTAGCCATGCTGGGTGGTTGATGGCAGAACCTCCTCCAATATCTCTGCCTCACATCTTGTGGATATGGGCATCTATCTATGATCTATTCTCCAAACATACCATACACTCATTCTTCCTACAGAGCTTGAAGTGGACGACCTTTGGATCGAACCCTGATTCGAATCTTGAACGCCTCGGCCGTTATGGACCACCGGCTAGGGTACCCTTCCAACTGGCGACTTCCACATGTACATTCCACAATATGCCCACTGAAATCCCAAGCCCGAAGCCGTTATCCGTGCAAAACTGCTACAACAGCCCTGCAGCCCTTGTCATACACAAACCCAGCCTGGCCTGCTGGCGTGTCGAGCATAGTCGACTCCGTAAGGGAAGCGGCCTGTAGACGAAGGATTTCAGGGCATACCGCGATTCGTTCATGGATACTACTCTTATGTCTGTGGCTCTTGGTGGGCTACTGACCCTTATGCGACCAAAACTCTGCTCGCAAGAACCGCCCACGGTTTCCACAGGCCAGTGAAAGCCCAACCTAGTGCTTTCCAAGAACAGAAAACTCTGAAACCAACCCCGTGTCATGCCGCATTATGAACAATCTTCATGTTTGTCTGTTCCCTGTGCATCCCCAAGCTCACAAAGTTCACAATTCCACATCTGACAGGTCACGTCCAGAGCCGCCAAGGCAGCCCAGGGGCATTCCTCTGGCTCTTCCGGTTCCTCCTGCGCTGCATTATTCTGATCGGCCGGATATAGGAATCGACCGGTCCATCTGCGATTCCTATCGCCAACAATCCATTCCTTCATTCGGTTCCCTGCTTGAATTCCCAATCACAAGCAACGCAACAGACAAACAAGAGCTTGGTTCAGATTGCAGCTCTCCATACAATGCACTGCCCCACGCATGTTCGCTTGCAGTGTGCCGCGCCATCTTGACTCCTGCGCTCCATATATACATCCATATCTCTCCCTATGTGTATATAGCCTATAAAGACCCCTAGAATCTCCCTAACAAGGCGAAGTGCTCTAATTGAGGGCCGATTCAGGAGATATCCCATATAGATCCCAATATAGACCCCAATATCCAATATACTATAATCCTTCCTTGTGAGTTATTATGGGGACCCGAAAATGGTACCCTTATTTTAGGAAACCCCCATAGTTTGTGAGAGGGCCCCTGATTGTGAGATGTTCTCACCTGAGCTTCCGACACCCCAGATCATCTTATCATGAAGAAGCCGCATGTACATCTTGAGTATTTCAAAGTAGCATACATGTCCCTGAACCCCAATCCCCGCATTGTGAGCTGCTAAGCTATGCCTTCAGCTTCACGGTACTCTCATGCTAGGAGCCATGTGAGCTTCTGTGACATTCTCAAGCAGGTCTTGCTGCGCGTGCATCTTTCTACAAAACTGCTCCTGTAGCTCCTCGTCCTTCCCCTCATCTATCTTCTACAACTGGTAGTTTCCCAAAATAAGGGGACCCCAATATAGACCCCAAAATACTATAGCCCTTATTATTGGGACCCCTAAAATGGTACCCCGAATTTTGGGAAACCCGCAACTATGACTACTATGGCAACTACTTCAAATGTTGCCATGAAACGTTGCTCAAGCTTGCGCTCGTCCAGTGGCAACCTACTGGATGACAACCGATGCCACTTGGCCCTATCTTGGCAGTGAGTATGTCCGATGTAAAGCCCAGAAAGAATACTCCTGAATTATCTTCAGTTTTTACGAATCCAGACAACACCCCCCTCAACACCTTAATCCTTAGCTTATAGCCCCTTAACTCGTCAAGACTAGGATACCTGCTTACAACTAAACCCTCTAGACCTTCGTGTGACTCAACTGAGTAACGATTTTTTGGGTGGTTGAACACAGTAAGATTCTCCCTTATACAGAATACTACACACCAAAAGGAGGCTATAATCTTACTCTATATGGGGTACCATAGTATCCCCAAATAAACTACTACTCAACTGAAGCCTGTAGCATCCTAGGTTATAAGGTCATAGCCCGAAAAAACAAGAAAGGCAGACCCCTCTGCCTCAATGAGGAGATCGCTAAGCGGCTTTACCACAACAGGCAACATCCTCCGCAACACAGGAATACCGTTTCCCTCTCTGAAGAGCATTTGCAACAATATGCTTGGGAGGGATGAAGGTTCTGGGGTGAATGGCTCGGCGCAGCAGGCTTTCGGAAGAAGGGATGCCCTGCTGGTAGGGTTTGGGCTGATTTTTTTGCGAACTTGGGTTTAAGGTTTAGGGCGCATCTGCTGGGTATGTCAAAACATGAAGGGGCCCACAGATGGCAAAAAGGTCCATGAACCCATTAGGCTAAGAAAGTCCTCTTGGAGGGCGCTGCAACTGCTTGAGACCAGATCATGGATGCAGGGGTCCTGTCTTAGGATGCACTAAACATCCGAACCATGAACCCCACCCTCAACCCGTAAGCTCGTATGTTCCTAACACCCAAAGCCTATAGCCCCCCTTAAGTCGAAAAAATATGGTGTATATGGGGATCTTATTATGACTTACCCAAAGCCATATTCTATCTACTTAAGGGGGGCTATAAACCTTAAACCCCTAAACCCTATAGAACCCCTAGATAACCGCGAGATACCCCCAATATAACCCCTATATAACCCCAACCTTCAAACTCTGAAGCTTCCACATCCGCCTCAGCCTTTCCGGCTTCACTTTCTCGTTGGTGAACCGGAAGATCTCCTCAAAGCAAGTGATGGGGACTTGACTTAATCAATCCGTTCTGGACAACCTAAACCCTAAATCCTAAACCCTTAACCCTACATTCTAAACCCTAAATTCCTCACCCTGAATCCTAAACCCTAAACCGTAAAGCCTGAAGCCTAAACCCTAAATCCTAAACCCGATAACCTGAAAACAACTCTAGAATCTCATGCAAGGACGTGGTGGGACTCTTGTCTTCCTAGCTAGGACCAACCGGAAGGGGGAGATTCCCCAATGAGGAAATATCTTTATATCCAGAGGCGTATACAAGGGATAAGGGATTATGGGGACCATCGGAACTTACATGAGGGGGCCGTACATGGAAACTTGCCACCTGTAATTTCCTTGGACCCAGGGGCTTCAGCTATGAGAGGGCTTAGCGCTAAACGCCGAAACCTAAGCGCTTGTAGCGTTCAGGTTCCGGTCGTGGATCGAGCGAAGGGGCCGAACCATGAGCAAAGCTCTAGTGTCAAGGGGTAGAATGTAGGGTTTAGGATTTGCGGATTTAGGGTTTAGGATGTAAGGATCTAGGGTTAAAGATCTAGGGTACGGGATTTAGGATTTAGGGTTCAGGATTTTAGGTTAAACGGTTTAGGACTTAGCGTCGGGGATTGATGCAGCAGAAATTTACGTTTTCGGGATCCTTGTCCCTAAGCCCTAACACTTTCCGAAGTACTACAGAAAGACTGATGGCATTGCCTCTGCAAGGGTCCTTATGACAAGCGCTAAGCCCTAAATCCCAAAGCTTAACCGGTTTAGGGTCTAGGGCTAAGTTTACCCTCATCTTTGGCTGGACGCAACATGTGCGCAACACCAGGTTGACTGCAATGAGAATGGCCAAGCTATGTTCGTCTGCAGTTGGGATGTACGATGGACATATTTATGAGCGTCACAGATTGTTGGCATTACGCACCCTAGCCATTCAAAACCATACTCTAAACCCTGAACCTTCAACCCTAAATACCGTACATCCTGAACCATCAACCCGCAAATCCAAAGTTCCCCCCCCATCGTCCTGTCTATCCCCCGAAAAACCCTCAGCCTAAACCGCTCGCTCCTCCAAGATCGTTTGGTGCAGCTCCGGACCCTCCAAGCGTGTTTGCAGCTGCTGGCCTTCCAAAAAACGTGGCAGCAGCTACCGAAGTGATGACAAGCTAGAGGCAGCTGTTAAAGTCTAGGGTTGAGGGAATTTCAGGGATCTAGGTTTTAGGGTTCAGGGCCTTGGG
>CAJNIZ010045460.1:67707-114114 GCA_905231905.1 Symbiodinium pilosum
TGAATAAAAAAACCCATGGCCCCCGTTTAACCCTAAACCCTAAACCTTAAATCCCTAAACCCTAAACCCCTAAATCCCTAAACCCTAAACCCCTAAATCCGTAAATCCTAAACCCCTAAGTCCCTAAACCCTGAACCCCTAAACCCTAAACCCCTCGCGGGTGCTCTGAGCGCAGTCGGCCCTTTGCTCCGCAGCAGGGCGACTTCAGGATGCAGCGTTTGGGATAATGGGGGCTTCCAAGGGGTATAGTCCCCCTTAAGTAGATGGAATATGGGGTATATGGGGATCTTGTTATAATCTACCCAAAGCCATATTCTATCTACTTAAGGGGGACTATACCTATAACAAGTAGGGGCTAGCTATTATCTTTTTTGGGCGCGGGGACTACAGTTTTTTTCGGGGTCTATATGGAGCCTCCCCATCTACGGAAACCCCGTGTGTGGGATTGAGGCGCGGGACTTGAGGTTGTTGCAGAATAGGGTTGCTGCAGTGCACCTAAAGAGTAGATTAAACAATGGCCCAACACCTATGAACAATCCCAGGGCCATGATTTTTCGTAGTTGGGACCCTAAATCCTAAAACCTCAACCCTAAACCTTTTTGGTAGATCCTAAACCACGGGCACTTCACCTGAGGGGCGTCCAGGGATCCCCCATGGCTTGCAGTTCGGGTTGAGCGGGGCTGGATGAGAAAAAGGGCTACGAAGCCGTTAGCGTGGGGATCCATTCCTCCATTCCCTACAAACAACCAGTAAGCTAAAAGCAACTTCTACATGGATTCTGTAAGAATGTCAGTTAACATCCATGATGTAGCTGTGACCTCCAAAACCCTCAACCATCAATCGCCCAAACCCAATCCCTGAACCGCAACTTATAACTTGAAACTTTGAAAGCGTGATTATACCATTGGAATAATGACAGCCAGCATAAAACACACTTCCCACCCAACAAGCATTTCCCTGAAGCCTGAGGTGTCCCTCATCTTACTATCAGTCAATGGGGTGTTTGGGAGTGGATCCCTCTCATGGTCCTCTGCAATATAGCTCTCAATAATACTATTCTTCATACTAGTAACGATACTATTCATATGGTTTATACTAATGACAGCAATACTAAGAATGATTGCATACCTGAAATCATTCCGTGGCATTCTTCCCAAGCCGCTCGAATACGCCCACAAGAGTGCCCAGAGCCGGCCTAGACGTGGCAGAATGTCAATTTGAGTGGGAGCAGAGGAATCGTTGGTAGTTTGAAGTTGCACCGTTTTAGCCATAAGTGTCAGTACTGTCTTACCGGTATTGGTGAAGACGTTGGCCCGAGCGGCGGCTAGGAGCAGTCAGCGGGAGGAGCAGAACTCATGCAGCTGCAAGGAACAGGTCAACAGATTTTAGGTTCAACGCCATATGAGCTATAATTTTAACTCCTAGTATCCCCCTTAATGACCTCTCTAATGCTCCGCTACATAACCCCCTTGAAGGACTTTTGACTATACCCAATACGGTGGATTGGGAGGACCTGTGAAGATGCACGGCTACCTCGCTCAAGGTGAAAACCTGTGAACCTCTTAAAGTCAACAGTTAGCGTTTACGGTTTAGGGTTTAGGTTTAGGGTTTAGCGCTCGCAATACAATAACCTCCCCAAACAAACCTGGAACTGAGCAGACCTGGAACTGAGCAGCGTCTGTTTAAAGAAGGGCAATGGTCTTCACGGGCCCCCGTCAGGGCTCGAAAGCAATTTGGTTGAGTGTATGCTCTTTCTGGAAAGTCTCACAGAAGGCATTGCCCGCACACATTTGTTGTTTTGCAAGTCCCCTGGGTTTAGGGTTTAGGAAAAAACTCCTAGTATCCCCTTAAATAACCCCTATAACAGTCCCCCAGATAATCCCCTATATAACCCCTTTCAGGAGTTTAGGCTATAGCTCACATGTTCCTTCTGATCAGGAGCCTCAAGTCTACGCACTGGAGCCAATTCTGGAAGTTTGTCCGAACAATGCCTATACAATGCCCGATTGGGACCTCACAGGGCCCCCTAGGAGAAGAACCCCTTTGCTTCAGAAACCTCTAAAGCCAACCCCCTAAACCCTAAACCCTGAACCCTGGTTTTTATGGCAAGGTGCAGAATGTTGATGAGCGGATTTTGTAGCACTGTGCACAGGACCTGGGAGTTGTAGCAAGCACATGCTTCGGGTCGAGGGTTGCAGGTGAAGGGCTGGGAGCTTAGGGTCTACCTGAACCCCAAAAGTATGTAGAATAATGGCCTTTTGGGCTATACTTAAGGGTTTTGGGCTATGATTTTACCTACTTTTGGGGTCCAGGTAGGAGGACTTCGGCGATGTAGGTTCGAGTTGATAGGGGGGCTCTACTGACCCTGACCTCCCACAATGCCTTTGGCGTTTCGTGTTGGCAGAATGCGGTTTAGGGTTTAGGGTTTAGGGGAACTTCATGCAGGTATGCAAGGATCTTGCCAAAGCAGCCAGCGCTGGATAAAGCATGACAGAACTTGCCGATTCTTCGAACATAACCCCAATAGCAAGATGACAGACAGGCACTCTGTTCTCTGATTTTCCTGCTGCCTGTGTAAGGACCACCAAAAACAAGACAGATCCGTTTCAAACCGTAGTTGACTCGTGTGCAAGCGTTGCCGGGTAGATATAAGTTTCTGTACCCCGGGTTGCTACCCAACAGTTTGGGTGAAGAGATTGGAAGCTGTTAGCCAGATCTCAAGTATACACAGGAAAACAATGCCAACTCTATGGTATTGGTCTAGGTATCACACCAAACTGTAATGTCATCTCAACTAGAAACTTTAGCGGACTCTGGGGTAGTACCTTCATAACTTGGATAGTTGGCAACCACGCTGACACTAGAAAGTCCCAAAAGTCCTGAACTACTGGGTTGGCCCCTAAAACCCTTTGAAAAGTATTAGTATATAGGGTCCCTTATTGAAGCCAGTAGGGAAAATGTTAAATATCCCAGGGGCCTACCCAGACTAGCTGAACTCCGAAACCTAGCATCCGCCACAGTGAGACCCGAAGCTGTAACCTCTAAATGATCCGAAGCACGGGGAAGGACTCCTTCGCATTGCTCTCAACACCGATCCTGGGATGTAAAGGATGCGGCAGCTTACCTCTAGTGTACCTTTCATGGTTTAGGATGTAGGGTCTAGGATATGGAAGCCAAGATCAGGACCCCGGGGTCGGTGCCAAAGTCCTTGAAGGAAATCTCCACGCAGTTTTCGGGCTTCGGCTAGAGACGATTCTCTAGGCTCTGTTCAAGGGGACATGAGATTATGAAGGCTTAAGGGAACCCATGACGAAGCCGTGACAAAACATCTTGTGGCATTGCGGATATTGGAATATGCCCGCTTGAGCGGCATTCTTCGGTATAAGTGATACTGACAACGATCCAGGTGGGCCTTCATAGATTGAGGTTTCGACCGACGAGCCTAAACCTTCTTAGATTACACCCTGGGGTTTGCCAATGTACTAAAGGCCTGGCAGTTATGTGCACCAGCAACTAGTACGTATTGTTTTCCTACACCCTTACTAAAGCCCTTACCCCTGAACTCTTAATCCCCAAAATCTTTTAAAAGCAGCCCCCAAAGCCCTGTTGCCGAGCTTCTTGTTGTGAAGGGCATCCAGGGTCACTGCCCTTGGTGGCCCAGATTTGGAAGTTGAGACTAACGTCTTTTGGATTTTCGGTGTTGTGTAAGGTGTGGGGGTGCAAGGTGCCGGGGGCTTCTCAACATAAGGGGCCCTTGGTGACCCTAGGGAGCTAATGGGAGTATAAGGGAGTTCAATTCTTCCCACCAGGGATGCTAATAGTGGGAGTGTTGAAGCTCCATTAGTACATGGGTGGTTGTCAAAATTATGGTCCCTTTTTAGGTCCCCATTCTAATACGGCACCTAATATTTAGGGTACCCAAAAAGGGACCATCATTTTGACAACCACCCACATAGTTGACCATGGAAAGGCTTCTGAAAACCATGGGGGCCTTTTGGCAAGGATGCGCTATTAGGATCCTCTTGCGCGTTTGGTATATACACATGGTCCTCATGTGAGCTATAGTCTAAACTCCTGGTATCCTGGGTTGGCCCCTAAAACCCTTTGAAAAATAGTAGTATATAGGGTCCCGTATTAAAGCCATTCGGGAAAATATTAAATATCCCAGGGGCCTACCCAATATCCCCCTCAATAAGCCCTATAATACCCCCGGAAGTTCCCTGAGCAACCCCTGAGCTCGCACTTGGCATGTCTGCATCTGCGTCTGCAGGCACCGAAGATATCGTGGTTTCCCAAAATTAGGGGTACCTTTTTAGGGGGTCCTAATAGTAAGGATTATAACATGTTGGGCTCTATATTGGGGTCCCCCTATTTGGGGAAACTACCATATTCGAGTGCTGTATAGAGAGCTAAGTTGCAGTTCACACGCCAACGGCACCCAAAAACACAACATGCAAAGGGTACAGTACCTACTGGTGCAACCCCTAAGTCAATACCCCTATTTAGGGTTTAGGGTTTAGACCACTTGTCAAGGGGATCCAATGCCTGGTCGCAGAGGCTTGAGAACTTGCAGGCGTCGTTGTTTAGGTGTGCAAGCTTTGAATGACTCAAAGTTCCAGCTACTTGACAAGGAGCCTGCGGCCTTATCCAGGCTTGAGGGACACAGAACCTGAACCTTAATTGAAGTTTCGCAAGGGTTTCATAGATACAGTAAACAGTCAGATTGGGAAGTGTCACATGTAACCCCTGCGTGGAAAGGGGCGACTTGCAAATCAGGGTTTGGTCTCCGCGCAGTACTCAACCCTGATGCTAAGTTATACAAAAAGCCGAATGCTGAGCATGGCACGTTGCTAACCAACTCATTGCGGTAGCCAAAAGGGCTGTTCTTCAAAATTATGGACCCCCTTGGGTTATAGATTATAATACGGCACCTAATATTAAGGGGTACCAAAATGGAACCTTAATTTGGGAACTCCCCAAAAGGCCACTTCTCTGCTCTCACAGCTTTTTAAACTCCACACCCAGCCTTTTCTTCAAGCAGTTTTGAGCTTCGGATTTTCCACTTTCCGTGCAACCCTACAGACCCCATAATGGTAGCTTGCATTTTCTTTTCCATTATCCCTACATTGCCCGCCCATAACCCCTGTAGCTTCCTGAATCTAGGGCCCGGGATGTGTCCTTCTATTTAAGGTAGTTGTGTGGCCCTGCATGGCATCTTAAGGGTTTCAGAATTTGCCAAGAAGTTGGCCTTGTGGACTGCCGACTACACAAAGCTCACACCCAAAAAGGCGCAGCACCCAACACGGTGAATGCAATCAACCCCCAAAAGCCGCAAAGCCATCTTTTCCATTTGACTGTGCATTATTGGTAAAACCTACACTCTAAGTGAGATGGTAGTTTCCATTTCTTTTCTGTTCCTTACATAAACTGAGTTGCTCTTGAGAATGTTTTTTGAGTTACCATATCGGGGAATACGGTTTATTATATATACCCATTATGGTAACTTAGTTTAAGTTCCTTAACAGCAACCCAGAAGCGCATCCCGGAGTCAGAAACCCTAAGCCCTAAACCCCGAACCCTATAGAATTCATTGTAGCTTCCTTGTTCTTCTCCATCATCCCTACATAACCCTGTATTACCCTATAATCCCTGTAGTTTCCACGTTCTCTTCCATTATCCCTACAGAACCCTATTTTGCCCTATAATCCCTGTAGTTTCCATTTTCTTCTCCATCATTCCTACATAACCCCCATAGTTCCCTATAATCCCTATAATCCCTATTTTCCATTATCCCTGCCCTATAATCCCCTATTATCCCTGTAGTTTCCATGTTCGTTTCCATTATCCCTGCTCTATAACCCCCTAGAATTTCTGTAGTTTCCATTTTCTTTTCCCTAAACCCTAAACCCTAAACTTGTAGTTTCCATTTTCTTTTCCATTATCCCTGATCCCCAAACCTCAAACCCAAAGCAGGCGCCAAGGCACGATCGGAAAGCCCAGAGCTGAGGCATCTCCGCCTGCAGCTCTGGGAAGAGTCTATAGAGTTATACGTTAGGGTTTAGGGTTTAGGGTTTAGGGCTTCTTTTTTTTTGGGGGGGGAAGGGGGGGGGGGAGGGGAAGGGGGAGGGGGTTGAGGGTTTTGGGGTTTTATGTTTTTGGTTTGAGGGCTTAGGGTCTTAGGATGTTAGGGTTGAGCGCTTCCACTTCAGGCAGGCGAGCCCCCCCTCCCCCACCAAGCTATACAGACAATGTGCCCTAGAAATTGAAGGCTACCAGACGCGATATCTACTTTATGGGACCAGGGGAAAGTTGATTCTAATTAGTGGGAAGGGATTGCGTCAAGTAGCATTCCCTGAGTCCCTCGACGATGATCCAAAAGAGCATGCTTTACAGCTTTGCCACCTGTCCCCTGCAAGAACGTTCTAGTTTCGTGATATGAACTTTCTTTCGAATTCCAAAAATAGGGGACTGCTCGCGACCTTAGGGATACAAAGGGGGAATAGAGAAGATGATGGGCCCTTCGGGGCTTTTATAAGGATATTTTGAGAATCGTCTATTTCAGGGCATGGGGCTAGGATGGGGCTGGTGGTATGTCATCATCTTTGAAGATTTCTTGGCTAAATGAGATGAGGGTCTAGAATTTCTGGGTTGCTGTTAAGGAACATAAATTAAGTTACTACGTTGGGGAAACCCTATTATTTACTATATATTCCCATTATGGTAACTTAATTTAAGTTCCTTAACAGCAACCCAGATTTAGGTACCGGGCTACAGGTGTTATGGCATGGCAGCTGTAGATGAAAGTTTACTGCGGTAAAAGGGGGGATAGAACATTGGAAAGACCGTTAGAAGAGGTGAAGAATTGGAATCTCAAGCAGTCTTGTTGAACAGCTGCAGGGGAGAAAGGAGTGGATCCCTTCCATCCCTACATGATCCATAGTCTAAACTCCTAGTATCCCCCCCTTAATAATAACCCCTATAGTAGTCCCGTATACAAATAATCCCCTACATGAGCCCTTTGAAGGAGTTTAGATTATGGCTCACATAGGCCCTCATCCCTAAACCCTAAACCCTAAACCGCGTTCATACTTCTACCACAAGAGCCGTGCAACAAGGCCTCTCGCTTGGCGCTTGGGAAGTCTCGCACCTTGGCGCAAGGGATATGGGTTTAGGGTTTAGGGTTTAGGGATATGGGTTTAGGGTTTAGGGTTTAGGGTTTGGGGTTTAGGGTTTAGGGTTTAGGTATATGGGTTTAGGGATATGGGTTTAGGGTTTGGGGTTTAGAGGTCTCTTGAAATTTGGGGTTATATTGGGATAATGGAAAAGAAAATTGAAGCTAATGCAAGATCCTCCCAATTCAGGGTCCCGCTAGAGATCCCGGGCATTAATCAGGAGGGTCAGGCAAGTGCAGGGCTCCATAGTTTGAACATCTCATTTTTCATATCGTACCCTGAGCTATGCAGATCACGCCGCTTTGGTGCTCACTTAACTGTAGAAGCCTCTGCCAAACATGAGCTATAGTCTAAACTCCTAGTATGTCCCTTAATAACCCCTATAGCAATCCCCTATATAATCCCCTACATAGTCCCCTTTAAGGAGTTTAGACTATAGTACACATGGAAGCCCTGCAGTGCAAATACGGTCTAATGTTTGCGGCTTGTCCTGGCTAAGTTTGATAGTTTCAGGTGAGTAGTGTTTTTTTTGGTGGTTGAACCTAGTAAGATTATATCCTTTATATGAAATACTATACCCCAAAAGGAGGATATGATCTTACTCTATATTGGGTACCATAGTATCCCCAAATAAAATACTACTCACATGAGCATTGGGGTTCCTGTTCCGGTATACGTTTTTAGTGTGTAGGCGGGCAAAAATTGGAAGACGCCTTTTTTTCTTCTGCAGGTCCAGCGGGATGATTGCGATCTCTTAACTGGGTTGGCCCCTAAAGCCCTTTGAAAAATATTGGTATATAGGGTCCCTTATTAAAGCCATTAGGGAAAATCTTAAATATTTCAGGGGCCTACCCAGTTACTGTGCGTTTTCGGGTGAAGGTTTTAGTTTTCCTGCAGCCTCTGTCTTGCTGGATGGAAGGCGGTCAGGCTACATGCTGTACTGCATCCACAAATTGAACGGCTCCAGAGCGTTTGCCTTTTCGAAAATTCAACTTTGTAAGCTTTTCCTCCGAATTCTGGTAGACTCTTGCACTAAGACGCATTTTGGCAAGAGTCTAGAGTCAGTACTTTTGCAGACTTGCAACAAAACCAAGCATCTGGGAATTTCCCTACGGACCAAGACATGTCTGTGCTTCAACCGCACAAATTGAGCCTTTGCTTCCCGAAACCTGCAGCCTAAAGTCCCCGCTCAAGCCTGAGAGTCAAGATCCCAACCTTCGAAACTTCGAGCTCCTGACGCTCTTAACTGGTTCTTTTTGAAGTAACCTATAGCTTTGTAATCATCAATGGGTTAGAATACAACTAGTGCCTAACGACCGTTTTCGACCATGACCCAGTACTTGTCGAAGCCCTCCCTTAAGCTCCCGAAAGTTGAAACCCAAGGCGGCATGGACCCAAGGCTTATCTGAAATATGAGGTTTTCAAGACTAGGGGATGCTTATGTACCCCTGAATGTATCATACCTGAACCCTAAACCCTAAACCCTAGAAACCACAACCCCTTTTGTAGGAATTCCCGTTGAGGACGTGGAATGGGGCCCAGACGTCTGCGGCTTCCTTGAGCTCTGCAACGAACTTTCCTAAGATGAAACGCTCAACTAGTCTGCGGTTTGGGGTCTACGGTTGAGGGTCTAGGGTTTAAGAGTAATACTGCTGATGCTAAGTCCTGCCATGACCTTCATATTCTCTCACAGAAAACAGATAAAGCCATGCAAGATTCTTAGCATCAACCGCAGGAGCCCATTTTCATAGGTGGGTACTTTATTAGTAAAAGTTCACATTGGCCTTCCATGCTACTGCTATCAACCATGGGGCCTTCTGGGAGTTTTTATGGAGATTACTATGGAAACTACGCACCTCGGCAAACGAACGTGGAAGCCGAAAGAGGTACTATGAAGACTGCTGTCCTTTGAAGAATGTGCTATATGACTATATGAAGGTTCCCTCTTAGTTTGGGGAGAGGGTACCCTAAGCTTACTTTGGGGAGAGGGTACCCTGAGCTCCCTAAACCTGAATCCTTGACCCTAAACTTTTAACCCTAGACCCATTCCAAAATTGTCAAACTCCCCTGCAACCCATCGCACCCAGCGCAAGCAAGGTTGCCTTTTGCCATCGCTTCGGCGACATCTCAGCCGTCAGCTTTCAATTCTCATTTAGGGTTTAGGGTTTACTTAACCGTCTGGAACACGGCTGCTTTGTGACCTCGTTGTACACAAGCCAATGTTCGGGTGAGGTCAGGTAAAGTCGTCATAGCTGGCTTTGCTTTGACTGTAGAAACTAGATGCACTTCTTCGCTGACATGCCCATTCAATACTGTTGATGGATGAAATCTTACAGTACTTCAAGTCCCTAAAGTCCTCGGAATGACTGTAATTTAGAGCCCCTAGGTGGTGTAAGATTTCCTTCATCACCAGTAGCAGTGATCTGAGTTGAACTTTTCTTGCCATGCCATTCCGTCTCAACATAGATAGGATGGCTAAGGAAACAGACCCGACTCAGCACTGGAGATGTTCATTTTCCACAAGCCCAAGCCCACATCAGCTATAGTCTGAGTCTGAAGTCTTAGCATCCCCCTTCATAACCCCGGTAGTGTTTCCCTATATGATCCCCCCATGTAAACCCCCTCTAAGAGGTTTAGATTATACCTCATAGGTATCCTTCGATGATGGCAAGGACCTGTCAGGCTACTGTGTAACAAAACAGCCAGCTCCCAAGGTTGGGGGCTTGGGGCTTGGGGTTCGGAGTTTAGGATTTGGGGTTTGCGGTTTAGGGTTCAGGCTGGGCTCGTAATGATGCTGCCCACACCCTAGCGCCTGCCGATGAAGAAGCCATTCACAAACCTTTTTGAGTACTGGCGGTGCAAAGTGGGGCTAAACCCAAAGCGGTGTAGGGTTTAGGGCTTAGGGATCAGGGTTTAGGGTTAAGGGTGTAGGATTTAGAGTTTAGGCCCTAAACCTTAAACCCCGGGCAGTGTGAAATCCTATGAACCTGCTTCTGAACTGGCAAGCTCTTTCCGGGTCTGAGTTCATAGCACTCGTAGGCAGTTTCATCCTAGATCTTCGAAAGTATCCAACGTCAAAGGTCTCCAGGCTCGATTTCTTGGATGTAGGATTTAGGGTTTAGGGTTTAGGGTTGGATGTAGGACTTAGGGTCTACTGCTTAGCGGGTTTTAAAAAACCACCAAAAGATCTTTGAAACCCCACCATCTAGCTTGCCCCCCTTTCACAGTTGCCTTCAAGGCACCCTCAGCCCTCCAAACGCTGAACCCGAAGGCCCAAAACCACAAATCCTGAGCCGTAAGCTCCAACAAGTTGCTGAGAGCACCACCGCTGGCTTCGTCATGCTCATTTGTGACCTGCATGCGCTGCTATGCACAACACGCGCAATTGATTTCACGATTGCGAGGATGATGATGATGATGATGTTGATTAGACGTGTTTAGGCAGGCTTTAAACCTGATACTACTTACTCAGAAACAGTAACCACACCAACAGTACTGCAAAGCAAACATGCTGTCTGCAGCGATGATGAGCACAGCAGTCATTGCAATCATGCTGCTAGCTGGCGTGGGGAGTGACTAAGGGCTTGAATTAAGCTACTATATGGGTATATTGGGGTTATATGGGGATAATGGAAAGAAAAATGGAACCTACTGTAATGGGGTATAACCCCCAATCTTCTGCACTTGCCTTCCCAGCCACAGCTATGAAAGTACTCTCAGGTATAAAGGGTATTAAACACCTAGTATTCTGCTTTTGAAGCTAAGGGTGTTAGTACACTTGTTGCCGGACAAGGTTTGGAATTTAGCCAGGAGTTCTTTGATATGAGCAGCTCTCGCCGCCGCAGTCATCAGTTTGGCATCTCTTCTGCACTTCCTTGAGCGAGTTTTCACCACCAAAGATGGAATGCTAGGCAAGGAAGCCCTGTTTTTCTATAGATCCCCCTACTACCCTTCCCTTCCCCAACAAGGCCTAAACGATCCTGTAGCAGGCTTGAGTAAAGCGCGGCATAGTTTAGGAACCCATACGGCACGGGGGTAGGTTTGGTGGATCCATGATTTTGTTGCTTTCAGCGACTATATCGGGATTAGGGATAAGAAATAAAGTTGTTTTCAAACCTTGAGTACTGCCTGAACCCTAAACCCTGTTCAATCTGCGCCTCAATAGCGTATTGGATCGTCATGGAGTTCGAGCCTAGCGATAGCAGACCGCAAATGAAGTACTTTGGGGTTTCCCAAAATTAAGGGGTCTATAGGGCTTGTGTAGAAATATAGGAACTATGTGAGGAGATGTAACTCCAATAGTGGAAGTCGAATGGACAAGAACATGACAAATGACATGGAGGCTGAGATGGTCTAGGGGCTTATAGGGTGCCTTTTTGATCGAGATGATCATGGGGTACTTGCTGTTTGGCCTCATACAAACCCTACAAACTACGCCCTAAAGCGTCTCGGCTCAAGTTTTGCGCTGTTTTAGGGGGTTAACCGGGTTCGAGGCCAAACAGCTTCCTCTTTCAACCGGGCCCCCTTTGGACGCTGGACCCGTAGTTTTCATAGCATGGTCTCTTCGTGCGGTGCCGTGGGGATGCTGTTTTTCGGCCCCCAGATGCTGCTTGTGATGGAGATTACAGGTAGGCTTTGGCTGCATGTTATTTCTGCTTCGCATGATTGGTATTTGCGGCTTACGCATGGCATTTTCTTGAGATTGTGCAACATGGTTTTTCTGCATGGTTCATTGCAACATACAGAGCTGGATGTGGTGTCGGGCGCAGACAATGATGAGCAATTTTGGTATCTGAGTTTCTCTGAGATTTTCTTGATTGCTTTGCTGGAGCTTCTCATTTGGGCTAGCGTGAATCTGAAGCAGTACGTGGCGTCGTATGCCTGGGTTTGTTCGCTCCTGCATCCACTAAAGTCCCAGTCGGGATTGTGGCACTGCGGGCCTGCTGCTGCTGGGGAAGATGTGGTGTACTACGCGATGTGGCACACCCCTGTATGGAGACACAGTGGCAGAGAACCCACGCCTTTTTAATGCTGGTTCTACTGTGGAGTTTTAGCAGTGCGCAAGTTTTTCGCAGAGACCCGCCTTATGGTGCCACTTTGCAGGTCTGCCAGGGCCCGGCCCCTATTTAAGGTGCCAAAAGGACGTTACTTACAAGACTCCAGCATTTTTCGTACTATGGATCCAGTTTTTTCCACTATGTACATTGTGAGCTGTGTCGGTCCCAAGTCCGGCAGTCTGCAATACCAGATTGGCTACAGTACAGCAGGCCCACTACTCGTGATTGAGGAGCTGCAGACAGACGAGAGGGTTGTCACTGATACTAGTGCAGTGACGGAAGCCAATCTCTTATTCTGTGACGAACCTTCAAGATTGGCGAAGATACTGGCAAGGCTATATGTGTATGCAAGCCGGCAACAGCTACACGGTGCAGCAGGTGCGCTGCCGGGGTGCTCATGCCTGAGCCTTTCAGTTTCATATTGTCAGCATGTCCCTTCTTCTGGGCTTCTGTGGTGCTGTGTGCTCCTCCATTTTCTGCAGTTGAGCACCAGTTCTTCCTGGATTCCTGGGATTGGAGATATGCCGAACTGTTTGGTTATAGTCTTATGGTGATTTGGCAATAGTTGGTATATTTTTCTACCTGCACTCTTTGGGCTTGGCGACTGCAAGTTTTCACAGCAATTGGGCGTTCGGAAGCCGTCTGCGGCCCCATATCCCTAACAATCCGGAGGGCCTTACAAGACCAGCGTTCAGCTCATCCTCTGTTCAGGGGCTTTTTGGGTTGGTTTGAGTTTGTGTATGCTCTGACTGTCGGATCTGCAATGAGTATGCGAGAGAAAGTTGCGATCTATTTGAGTCATCTTCGCCCCATTGTGCGTCGTGGTGGCCTGACGCATACAACCCACAAAGCTTGTGAGATGATGATGGGCCCGATGCTTTGGCGATATGGTGTGGAGCAGTCTTAAAGTTAGGGTGCCGATGGACGGCCCTCTGCACCAACATGCTTCTATGAGATGACATCGGCCGTTTGCGGTTGCCAGGCCTTACGGCAACCAGGCCTCTGGATTCCCATTTGCTGCAGAAGTTTCCTTGTGGTGCCGTCTCTCGGCCCTGAGCTAGGGTAGCTGTTGATCTTAATTAGTTGGGTTCCCGCAGTCTGCTCTCCTAGTTAGTAAGTGCAAGAACGCTGGGACTAGCGACTGCGTGCACTTGAGAGCCTGAGGGTACAGTCTTGAACTACGGTTCCTGTGCTTTACTTTGTAGCTGTTGACAGGCCAGCGCTGCCACTGAGCGGCCGCGGTAATATACCGTGTGTAACTGGCTCGCTAGTAGGTCAGACCAGACCACTGCGGTTGAAAGTGCGAAAAAGAACTACGCCCTAAACTGAAAACCCTCAGCCTAGAATCTCCAAGCCCTAAATGTTATAAACCCTAAGCCCTTAGCCATGAATTCTACAGCCTCAAACCCTGAAGCCTAAACCCTGAACCCTAATCCCTAAGCCCTAATCCCATGATCTTAGCCTCAAACTTCAAACATCAAGGCGACCTGCGACCTTATAGCCTGTCACTGCCCAACATCTGAAGAATACACATGGGAATTGGGGTCTATGTTCCTCCCATCCTACACGGGTCGTTAAAAGGCGATGATGCTCTGTAGCCAGTTAGGCTAGCCTCATGCAAGGAGGATGGAACCCCGTATAGCCACCTTTTAGAGGGGCTAGTGTAAAGGGACTCTGCTGGGAACCCTAAATAGGGAACCCCAAGAATATAGTAGGTATATATTAGGAATATACCTACCAGGGTCCTTATATTCCATTATATTCCTGCTATATTCTTGGGGTTCCCAGTAGAGTCCCTTTATAGTGTCCGCGTGGGCGCTTCGGAGAGGTCTTGCTTGCTTGCGGGGGGTGCATGAGCAATGCTTTCGTAAGCTGCCCAAGCTTTGTCTAAAAGAATTGAAAAGTGGACCCCAAATTTGGGGACCCCGAGAATACAGGAGGAATCTAATAGGATTCTATGGACCCTGGTAGATGTATTCCTATCATAGTCCTACTGTACTCATGGGGTTCCCTGTTTTGGGGTCCTTTGAAAAGCTCTGGCCGCGGCTGCTCACTTGCACGTCAGCTGACTTGACCTGCACAGGAGTTCGTGCCAGAAGATAGAGACATCTGCGGCCCTTCCCTCAAGACCTGTAGCCCCCCTTAGTAGATAGAATATGGGGTGTATGGGGATCTTGTTTTAATATACCCAAAGCCACATTCTATCTGCTTTAGAGGGACTCTAAACCCTAAACCCTTGTAAACCGTCATATCCCCCCTATTTCCACTGTTTGGCATTCAAAGTAAACCTGAAGGCGCGTCACACAAAGTTGGGATCCCCTCTGTACCACACTCCATGCTATTGAAGAGGAGTGAAGCAAGGACGTCTCGGCCTTCACTGCCCAGGTTTTAGGCTTACTAGCCCTGTCACAGGGTCCGTTTCCGCATGATTGTGATCGTATGCTGTTTAGGGTTTAGGGTCTAGGCTTTAGGGTTCAGGGGGTAGGGCTAGTAGGGCTAGTCGGGCTTCATAACCTTACTCCCGGGGTTAGAACTGCAATGCCTCACCAACGGGCAAGACAGTGACGTCGGGAACAAATGATGTGGATATGTGAGGGACCCAATTGTAAAGGGATCATTGAGAAGCTGCAAAAAAAACCTAGCATGAGTATTGGATTTTCTTGCACTGACTTCCATTCTTGGTATTGGTGCTGCGATGGAAGAAGAGAGGAGTAGGGTACGTGGCAAAACCTGTTCGTGGCACCCATAAAGCGAACCCCACCTGCTTGAGGGTTTAGCACTTGAGGTTTGGAAGGCCCGCAAAAACAATAAGACTACCTCTACTTCTGCTATTAGTGAAATTATGTTGAGACTAATTATTGCCGCCAATACACGAGACACATACTCATGTCTACCCTCTGACTCAAAACCATGTATGAGAAGAAGCATGGGCGCGCGACTAAGTGGCGCGGCAATTCAAGGTATCGCCGCACACCCTCGATGACCAAATGCTCCTGTCACATGAGCTACAATCAAGATTTCCCATATAATGGCCATGGGTTCCTTTTTTTAGGGAATGTGTTAGGGACTACACTAGTGGGAGCAGTATGTCTGTGAACTTGTCTAAATGGCCTGTGCAGCATGTCACCAAATATTTGAGTAGTGTTTTTTGGTGGTTGAACCTAGTAAGATAATATTCCTTATATAACATACTATGCCCCAAAGAAAGGATATAATCTTATTCTATATTGGGTACCATAATACCCCCCCAAATAAAATGCTACTCATTTGATGCTGAAGAGATGTTTTTTGCGCTTCCGGTGCCCCTTGAACAAGCTATTAAGCTGCCACCAGTGGTTGCCAACACCTTTTTTTGCTTTGGGATTTAGTAACTCGATGGATGGAGAGGGCCCCACAAAATCTTGCAGACAATTCGCCAGCTGGCCAGATTTGGAACCAAGTTTCCCGAAACTTGGTACAATTTAAAACCTTGGCCAAATTTCAAAAACTTGGCCAGCAACTTTCCCGAAACTTGGCCAGAAACTGGCCAAGCCTTGCCCAAATTTCCTAAAGCTTGGCAAATTTCTTTGAAAAAGAATTAAACAGAAACTTTGCCAACCGGCCAGGTTTTCGGCTAAGCTTCCCGAAGCTTAGCCAAATCCCTCTTGAAAGCAAGACCTTACCAGAAACTTTACAGCTGGCCAAGTTTTGGCTAAGTTTCCCGAAGCTCGGCCAAATTCCTTGAAAGCGAAGAGTGTAGCCAGAAGCCTTGCCAACTGAGTTTAGGGTTTAGGGGTTTAGGGTTTAGGGCCAGGGTTTTTGCCACGTCTCCCTAAAATTCCCCCAGTTCTTACCTTAAATGAAAGTTGTCCAGAGAAGAAGCTTGTCACTGGAAAAGTAACGTGGCCAACTTCTTGTTTTGGAATGCGAGAATGCAAATAAAAAAACACTTCTTGGATATGGAATTGGCCTGGAAAGCATTGCTTTTGGCCAGCTTTGGGTGTGCTAAAAGCTTCTTGAAAAATCAGCTTGGCCAAAACCTAGTCAGCATGTTTTTGAGCTGACAATTTCATGGGGGAAGGCAAGTGTCCCGAAACTTGGCCGAATGGAAGAACTTGGCCAGAAATTTGGCCAACTGGCCACGTTTTGGTCAAGTTTCTCCGAAAGTTGGCCAGATCTCTTTGCAAAAAACTTGGAACTTGGCGTGCTGGCCAAGCTTTTTCCGAAACTTGGCCAAGTCAAAAGCAACTTGTCCAAAACCTCGGCCAAGCTGGCCACGCTTCTTGAACCTTGGCCAGATTTCTATGCAAAATCCTGGCCAAAAACTTGGGCCAACTGGTCAAACATTTCTGAAGACAAACCACCTGCCCAAAAACTTGGCAAGCTTCCAGCAATGCCTTTAAACAAGGACCTTAAAAGTTGCTGCGAACTCCCCAGCCGTGCTGGTGCGAGACTTCGCAGTCCTCATACGGAAGTGTGAGAAAGCTGCGTAGAAGTGCATTTTCAACAAGACATGCTTTCAAATCTGGTGCCGAATATGCCCAACACTTCTCATTTTTCCTTCTAACAAGTTGGCGGAAGGCGCTTCTCATGGTCCTGCCACCAACCTCAAGGATCCCTTGGTAAGCCAAATGCTGACAGTAGACCACGTCAAGTTTTGGGCTTGGATTTGCAAGTCCACCACGCCTGTAACTGTAGCTCTTGTACTGCAAGGGGATCTTGTGAAAAAGAATACCTTTCTCAGCTGGGATGGGGGAACCCATAAACATTAGTTCTTACCAGCACAGGCAAGCCCTGAGCCCCGAGCCCTTTCTTTAAACTTTGGCATTGCAATTATTTCTTTTGGTTACTTGGGGGCTGCATAAAGCAGGTGTACCATCTGCAGAAGGCCCTTTCCAAACATCCCCCCCCCACTCCATGGAAAGCATGAGGGGGGCTCTACATTAGAAGGTCCTAACTTACACCCATCACGCCAAAACGCGGCTTTCCTAGAATGGCGAGGAGCCTTTTTCCAAGTTGGAAGCCGCGCATTGTTTCTGATCACTTTCCCTACATGATCCGAGCATATGAAAAGAGAAACAACGCGGAGTCTGAGGACTCAAGCTTGTCTACATGAGCCATATTCTAAACTTCTAGTATCCCCCCTAATCACCCCTATAATATAAGGTTTCGGGTTTAGGGTTCAGGGTTTTTTGGGGGGGTTTAGGGTTTAGGGTCAAAACTCCCACTATCCCTTAGTAACCCTTGTAATACTCCCCTATATATTCCGCTCTATAACCCCCTTCAGGAGTTTAGACTATAGCTCACCTGAAATATGCTCTCATAGAGCTTTGCGGTGTATCTAAGAGATTATGATACCATCCCCCCCAAAGTAGTCCCCCCAAGTTAAGGAGCGAATAAGGACTATATAGGGTTTCATAAGCCGTGATAGGCTTAGGGTTTCGGGGTTTAGGGCCTAAATCTGGGGGTACCCTTTCCCCAGAAAGTATTGTAACCCAAAGTCTTGCAGGCAAACCTGCGAGGACTTGTCGTGCTTGCGCGGAAATCCTAACCTAGCCAGGAAGGGACGCTCGCTCAGCTTGGCAGCTAGGAAGTTAAGTCCCCGGCACCTCCGTAATGATACACATTCTCCCCGTTGTATACTTAATTGGGGTCATTCATTGTGAGGGGGTGGGTGGCGGGGGGTATCTACAGCAAGTAGTTTTCATTACGCGAAGCACTTCTGACTCACCGGAGGGCAGTACCTGCTGGTAACTTGCATGATTTCCTAGGTAGTTCCGCAGTGCCTTGAGGTTTTTGTCCCTGGTCATAAGCCCTAGAGCCCTAAACCCTAGGGATATGAGCCCTTCGCACTCCTCCAGTATTCTATGAAGCCCAGACACAGCCACTCAGGAATTTGCGAAGTCAGAAGAACAACGCACGCTGCCTAACCACAACGACGCGCCTAACATGCAGAATAGACGTCAGCCTTTCTACAAGTAACATGGGGAGAAACGTGAGTAATCATTTGCTTTTCCAGATTGGAAAATTTCCATAACCCTAAACCCTAGCCTTAACCCAGCATGCGCAAAAATAGTCCGTACCAAGAGACATGGCAGATGCGAATCTGAGCCCCAACGCAAAAAAAGATTAAGGGTTTATGGTTTAGCATGTACAAAGGGTTCATCTCGGAAATGGGGGTTGGCTCCGAGCTAGTTTTGGAGCCCGGTACCAGGATCTTGCACGCTTCTTCATCCTATGCTTAGGCTCAGCTGTTGCGTCGCGACCCCAAGTTTGGGGCCTCAACGCTAAACCCTGAGTCCTAAACGCTCCACCCGAACCCTCATCATCAACACCTTGAACCCTGCAACATGGACCAGATCGTGGTCAATGCTTTGGGCAGTGTCTATATTGGGGGACATTTGTAGCTGGGACCCAAAGAGAACCCCACACTCCAAGACCTAACCCCGAATCGCACACGCTAAACCCTAGACCTAAATCCCACGCTCTAAACCCTAAGCCCTAAACCCTAAACCCTCAACCCCATCTCGGCCAAAGCACTCTTCGAGCTTCATCAGTGCGGTTTTCAGATCCCTTGGTGAGCCGGTACCTTGCCCAAGAAATCCAAAGTCTTTGGGGTTTGGGGCTTTATGGGGCTTAGACATTGGGGTTTAGGATCTAAAGGTCAGGGTTCAGAGTTTACGGTTTACACTTTGGTGTTTTGGAGTTGGTTAGGAGTTGAGAGTTTCGGGTTTAGAGTTTAGAGTTTAGGCTTTGGGGTTTAGGGCAGAAAGTTTAGGATTAAGGGCACGGGGCGCAAAAGGGGCCTTTAGTGAGGACTCTTGTATCTTATGGCGGGGGCAATATGGGGACTACACAGGAATACGAAAGCTATCACAAAGGATATATACCTATATATAACCTTAGAAACTGGCACCTTTCTCAAGAGCTTTTCATGCGCGGAGTCACCGGGTGGGTAGTCTTACATAAGGCTTGCGAAATAATTGTATGTGGAGAATGGAAGGCATAAGAAAGCTCTGCAAGGGTTTTGTGGGAAACTACCGCCTGGAAATTCCTAGAACTTTCTGCAGGCTAATTAGTAGGGAACTGCATGAAGGGAGCCCTACAGTGGCTCCTATATGCCCCAGAATAGCCACTAAAACCCATACTCCTGAACTCCCTACTAACCCTGAACTCCATAAACCCTAAACCCCGTAAACCGCTAAAGACCCTAAAACCTAAACCCTAAACCCAAAACCTTAAACCCTAAACCCTAAGCCTAAAGTAGATGCCGGTCCCACAGTCGGCATAAAGCATTTGCTGAGGAATACGAGCTTCGTTTCCGTATAGGAACTTCTCAAAATGGGGGCCCCTACGGGATTCTAGGTGCAGATATGGATCATGAGGAGATAATAGGGGTCCATCTGGGTGCTTTTATACGGCTTCCGTACGATGTGGGAAATAGCCATCTCATCCTTGCGTAATGATCTCTGGTATGCCATGACCGCCAAGCTCCATTTCAAGAGAAACGGCTAGTCTATCACGCCCCAGCCCAGTTTAGCCTAAACCCCAAATCCCTAAACCCTGAACCCAAACCGTGGCGGGTACTCCTTAGAGGTCCAGACACCCTTGATCTGCAAAAGCCCCCATATCAACACCGTCGTGTTATCATGGCCTGAGCAACGACAAATTGCAGGACAAACCTCAGATCCCAATAAGAACAATCGGGGGCATTTCTCATGGCATTCCCTGCATAACCCCGGATAAGGATGCCGTCAATATCTCCGATCGTTTAGGGGTTTAGGGTTTGAACTTCTGCACATACCTGGGATGTTTGAAGCCCCGCCTCATAAACCCTAAACCCTAAACCCCTACAACCCTAAACTCTTAAACCCTAAACCCCTACGTACACCCTAAACCCCAAATCCTAAAACCCTTAACTCCTAAACCCAAAACCCCTACGTACACCCTAAACCCTAAACCCCTAAAAGCCTAAACTCCTAAACCCTAAACCGTTACGCACACCCTAAACCCAAAACCCTAAAACCTTTAACCCTATGCCTGGCGAAAGGTCCTAAGCCTCGAGCAGGACATGTTCATGGACCCAATCCGCCAGTATCCATCACCTGGGAAGCGCTTGAGAAAGCCTCGTAAAGACTGGCCAAAATAGGGTTAGGGGTTTAGGGTGTAGGGTTTAAGGTTTAGGGTTTAAGGCTTCGGGTGATTTATGGTTTAGGGTTTGGGATTTAGGTTTTAGGGTTTAGGCTGATATTATACGCCCACCTGGGACTCCATGTAAACCCCAGTTGCTTTCACCCCTACAAACCACAAACCGCTGAACCCCATAAACCCTGAAACCGCAACCCCAAACCACCCCAGCAGATTCTCTTCCGCTTGGCAAGTGAAGATAACGTGATTTTTCTTACATCGAAGATTCTATCTCTAGAGAGGGGTCTTTTAGGATTCTTGCCTTCGTACGACAGCATCCCGAGATTAAGGGCCCGTACGAGGACCTTAGATCCCTAGACCTTGAATCCTAAACTTGCTGGTTCTCAGTAGGGAATGAGGGAAAATCATCCCTATATAACCACTCCATAACATATGCCCCTATTCTCTACTTACCGCCGCTAAGTAAGAAACATTCTAAACCTTTTGCATGGTCTCAGCCGCTGAACGGAGGTCACTCAAGGACATGCCCCAGGGTAATGCTGCATGAGCCTTCCATACTGAATCCTGAACCCCAAGCTCTATAGGGTTTAGGGCTTAGCGTTCAAAATCCGTTCAACATCCTAAGCCCTAAACCCTTGAACCCTCGAGTTTTGAAGGAGGCTTTGCCGGGTGCACAGAAGCATGCTTAAATGGCTTCTTTATTTCAGGGGTCTAGATAACGAGGAGATTGGAGAATCACATCAAAATCAAGTAGCACGGCCTGGGGTCTACGGGCCTACATACATAGCATAGGGTTGTAGCAAGGATTGCAGTATGCACACAATTCTCAATAATTTGTAGGATTTCAGTCAACATTCAAGCTCCTGAGCTCGTTAGGGGTGTAAGGGAACTCCCCTGAACCCTCAACCCGCGGTTTAGGATTCAGGGCACCCTAAACCCTAAACACTAAAGGTCCAAAACCCCTACACCCTAAGCCCTAAACCCTACACCCTGAGCCCCCGTCCCCCCATGACGCAGAAGCTAAGCCATCGGACCAAGCTTGTAGATTGCGCACATGACGACAACAGCCTGGAGTCTGATCCGCGGCGGTTTAGGGTTTAGGATTTAAGGTTTAGGGCTACGACTTCAACTCTACCTCAAGATCCTGGAGGCAGAGTTGTGCCTCCCGATGTACGGGAGGAGCCTGGAGAAGCTCTACACGCCCATTCTCCATGGGCTCCTCCCATTCTCTTACCCAGTACGGGTGCAAGCTGACGTGCATCTTCAGTCTCTGCCCATCCTAGTAAGGGATGGGAACGGCCCAAGCAGGCTGGGTGAGAATGCCTAAGCCCTAAACCCCTAAACCCAGGGTTGGGGCTTAAGGAACGGGTTCAGGGTTTAGGAGTTGGGCTTCAGGAGGCAATCACCCTCCCCTAGTGAAGAATTCCGCGCGCGCACCCCCGCAATGATGAATACATATGATACCATCGGATAAGTACCTAAACCCCTTATCCTATAAACCCTAAACCCCCCTAAACCCTAAACCCTAACCCCCTAACCCCCTAGATCCATTACATGCTACCTCCAAACCAGGAACCCCGAAGACCTCACTGAGCTCCTTGGGGCGTCCATACTTCGAAATGCAGTGAGCACACAAGTGACCCTGAATCGAAAACCATTAAGGACGCTCAAAACTGCAATCCCCTAGACCTATAACAACAGATACTATTTTGTACAACGCCGTAGGGTTGTACGAAGGCAAAACTGCAAAAACCCTAAACACTAAACCCTAAAGCTTAATAAATAGGAGTAGGAGGCAGGATCCCTGATGTTGAAACGGCCCAGCTTGTTACGGAGCTGCTGTTCAGGAACTCAAATTGAGTAGCGCTTTTTTCGGTGGTTGAGCCTAGTAAGATTATATTCCTTATGCAAAACTCTATACCCCAAGGGGAGGATGGAATCTTACTCTATATTGGGTACCATAGTATCCCCAAATAAGATACTACTCAAATTAAGCTGCCATGAGGAGGAGACGGTCTTGTTTGCCATATACCCAGATTTTGGGTCAATCCCCCACCCAGTAATGGGTACCACAAGGGACTATTGTAGGTATATTAAGGCTCTAATAATTCCTTAGTAAGGAGCCATTACTATAGGGGGGATTGACCTAACCCATATTGTGGCAATCTAGTTGAAGTCACGGAATCCCTAAATAACCCCTGAATTACCCTCGTTGCCTTCCAGCTTCTTCTCCATTAAGGTAACTGAACCCCCCAAACCCTAAACCCCCAAAGCCCCAGACCCTAAACCCTAAACCCTAAACCCCAGACCCTAAACCCTAAACCCTACACACTGAAATTCCTTGATCTGGTAACGCCATGTCCTGGCCTCAAAGGTGAGCTGGGTCCTATGGTCCTGCGTTGCCAGGGGCTCAGGGTGTAGGGTTTAGGGACTTAGGGGTTTAGGGTTTAGGGACTTAGGGGTTCGGGGTTTAGGGTTTAGGGTTTAAGGACTTAGGGACTTAGGGTTTTTTTTGCTAATGCCGGGCGCGCGCGCATAGGCGCCATCTCTGCATGCTCTCTCAAGGATCTTTTGATGGTGATGTAAATTACATTTGGTCCTAGCACACTATTAGCAGAATGGTTTTGCCAAATGTCAGGGAATATGCGTTGCGTTGTGGTCTCTAGCCAGTAGGGTATCTTCCCCCCGACTTAGGGGTTTAGGGGTTTGGGTTTGTGGATTTGGACTGAGGGTACCTGAAACGGAAGCGCATCATATCCCTCACAAGAACAGGAGACAGTAAACATCACTTGGGGCATCACCGAAGTGTCTGGAG
This sequence comes from Symbiodinium pilosum, assembly GCA_905231905.1. Classification (NCBI taxonomy): domain Eukaryota; class Dinophyceae; order Suessiales; family Symbiodiniaceae; genus Symbiodinium; species Symbiodinium pilosum. Next base: position 90,879 of record CAJNIZ010045460.1, read on the forward strand.
CATCCAGGAAGCCATGTGAGCCATAGTCTAAACTCCTAGTATCCCCTCAATAATCCCTCTAATGCTCACCCTTTAAGGTGTTTAGGCCCGTGAAGCCTAAACTCTAAACGCTACATAACCCCGTTTTAGGAGCTTAGACTATAGCTCACTTACCATCGCCATTCAAGGTCTAGACCTTCAATGGCATCCCTCCTCCTTTTGCGCAAGATTTGCGCCGATGTCGCTGTCCACCTGTGTAGGGTTTAGGGGTTGTTTCCTCTCCCTAGGGTTTAGGGTCTAGGGTTTAGGGTGTAGGAGTTGTTTCCCGTTCCAAAAGGTGACTGTGCAACTGTGATGCAATCTGGCTCAGGAAATCTCACTCCCTCCCCCAAAGATACAGTATCTCAGACATGTGTGTTCAAGCTGGGCATTTGCTATGTGGTGAATTAAAGCACCAACAACAAGGTTAGTAGAGCCTAAACCTAACAGATGCAATACTTCGGAGTTTCTACATAATCTAGGGAAAATCTAGAATCTCCGGGAAACCCTCACGCCTCCGGGCGGGATAGAGGCCTTCCGTTTTCAGAACCCCCCCCCACTTTACATCTTCCAAGAGGATTCTATGCGCCGTCCTTTCTTTTAAACTAACACAGAATCCCAATTTCAGTGGAGCCCTTGCAATAATGATAATAGCAGTAATGGAAATTGTACGAAGCAGAATAATAATCGGAAATAGTACCAGTGACAGTAAAAGACTAGGACCGAAAGTGCTCTTTTGGTATTCTAGTTTCAAGCGCGTTTCCTACCATGCAGACGAGATGCCACGCGAAAGCCCAGGTGTTGAAACTTTGCGAGCTCCCTGGAATTTGTGGCCTTGGGCGGGTGGCCGCAGGGTAGATGAAGATGGATGAAGAAAAAACGCAAGTATGCATAGAAGTCATAGGAATTCTGGTTGTAGAGTATACAGAGGGTCATGTGAGCTATAGTCCCCCTTATAAGCCTTATAATACTCCCCCATGTAATCCCCCATATGACCTCCTGTACGGAGTTTAGACTATAGCTCATATCATCTTGATTTTGTACATCAACAAGAGGGTTTGGGTTCAGGGCTTGCCACTTTTGGGGGTGAAGCAGGATGCCTGTAAACTCTTTTATCCAACAATCCCCCCATGCCCTGAAAGAAGTCTCAGAGCCCAGAGTGTAGGGTTTAGGATTGAGTTCAGGGTTTAGAGTTAGGGTTTGAGGGTTTAGGGTTTTAGGGTTTAGGGTCGGGTATGGGTCCCCCCAATGCGTGAACTGTGGATTCCTTCTTTCATGGGCGCTATCTGCATGAAACGGATCCTCAGGGACCTGACGATGGCGTATGCTGCAAGAAAAGCTAATCAGAGTCCCCTCCCCCTAAGATGGCGGAAGAAGTAGTTGTGTTTTTTTGCAACGCGCCTCTTTTAACCTCAGCACGAAATCAAAGGCCTTTCGGCAGGCGTAAGTCCATTCCCCATTTAGGGTTTAGGGTTTAGGGTAGCGTAGCGCACTCTTAGGGTTTTAGGTTTTAGGGCTTGTTTCCATCTTCTACTAGTTTGTCGGCCCCTACGGTTCTCTCACGGAGTGGGCTTCTCGAAGCGATCTGCCTTGCGTGCAAGTGCCTCCAGTCAAGCGACCAAACCTCTCTCAAGCAGAGAACCCGAACCTTGAAAGTTGAGCCCCAAACCCCAGTTTAAGGTTTAGGGCTCAGGGTTTAGGATTTAGGGGAAACACTTCCTAAAAGGGAGATCTAAACAAAAAAGGGACCTGCCTCATGGTCATTTGGGGGACTTCAATAACCACCAAGTTGAAACCCCCCAAAGCATCAAACTGAGCCTGAAGCCCTGAATCCCAAGTTCTAAACCATGAAGCCCTAAATGCTCTAAACCCCAAACCCTAAGCCCTAAACCCCAAACCCTAAACCCATGAGCCCCATCCCCTACAAGCAAAACTCGAGAAACGGGGCTGAGGCAGCCAGGATGAAGAAGAGGTCCGTAACCCGTTCTGGTAAGAGATCCAGGCGAACCTCTGAGAATGGGGGGGGGGTTTAGGGTTTAGGTTGTAGGTGTTAGGGGTTTAAGGCTCAGCAAATGCTGCTGGGACTCGCAGAAAATGAAAGCATGTAGAAATTATTCAGCTGGTCCCCGTCTCGTGTACCCCGACACAACAGTATGATTCCCAAAAGCAAGAAAGTGACAGCCGTAGCTTTCTACCTGCTCACATGAGCTATAGTCTAAAGTCATGAAAGGGGATTATATGGGGGGGACTATCATAGCAATAATTCAGGGGGATGCTAGAATCTAGACATGTCAACTATCACTCCTCCAGGTCTCAAAAATGTGTGGCGCGGATCTTAAGCGATTCTGGGTTGCAGCGAAGGAGGTGAAAACGTTACCGTATGATAGGTACATAGTAAACAAGAAGATTTCCTTATAATGGCAACTTTATTTAAGTTCCTTAACAGCAACTCAGTACTTCAATCCCATGGTATTGAAGTATTGTAATTTTGCACCCCACCACTTCAATGAAGTGTAGACCCACAAGGCATAATTTAACGGTAGTAAGTACAGCCCTACACTATTCCCACATTCTTCTATCCTGAGCAGGCTAATGAGTTGATGTCTCGAGTAGGGGTACCCGTGGAAAGCCTGGAATGGTGTTTAGGGTTTAGAGGTTTAGGGTTTAGGTGTTTAGGGATAGGTAGGGGTAGAAAAACGAGCCAGAACCTAACCCTAAACCCTAAACCCAAAGATAAAAGCATTTTTGAGAATCGTCCATGAGACCAAGCTTCCCAAAAGCCGCAGCTACACTCCTGGGAACTAACATGGAAACCAAAAAAGGGCCCTATAAAGACTACAGTCCCTCTAAAATGGGGCTATATGGATTTCCATGTTAGTTTGGGAGAGTGTAATCTAACCATGCTGGAATCGGAACTGGAATTCCGTTTCTTCCCGCAATGTCACTTTGCCACTTGTACTCAGATGCTCGTCAGCAGCCTAAATCCTAAACCCAAAAGCGTAAACCCCCATCTCCCTCCAGACTTTTCCCGCATGGTCCCCCCCAAAATTCATCATGAACCCTTTTTTTTGCGGCAGCAACCCTAAACCCTCAACCCAGGGTCTAGGATTTAGGGGTTTATTGGGGTTTAAGATTTAGGGTTTAGGGTTCAGGGTTTTGGTATGTCCCAGCCTGTAGGAGCTGTTTGCAGAGCATCTGGCCATCCAGGGTTGACCTTGGAAAAGAACTTGCAGCTATCATCTGAGCTGTAGTCTAAACTCCTAGTATCCCCCTTAATAAGCCCTATAGTAGTCCCCTATATGATCCCCTATATAACCCCCTTTAAGGAGTTTAGCCTATAGCTCATCTGAGCTACAGACAATAATATGTCCTACACAATTTTTAATGGTGTAGATATATAGAGTTTAGATTTGTGCGAAGATTTCCTATACGATTCAATGGACATGGGTTTCTTATTAGGGACTATACTGGGGACTATACTCAACTACAAGAGGAACCCATGTGTCCAACCTTTCTGGTCCCTTAATGAGGCTAATGTCGACAGTGGCTCATCTAAAGAACTGCTGCCAGAGTTGCACTAATGTCGAAAAGTATTGGGCAAGGCTGCCAGCATTGGGTACTGAGGCTTCTGGGATACGACGAACTGCCAAAGCTTGATGTTTGACGGATCAGACTGAAAGAGGGATGCCTTATTAAGGGAAGAAGACGCCACGCAAGGATGGAGAAGGAATGCAATTCAGTTGATCCCGTGCTGGGGGATTTCTAAGTGTCAAATCCCCATCGAAGCTGACACCTGGAGTGCCCCAATCCCAAAGCTTTCGATGTGTTGAGCCTTGGACCAAAGTCGTAGTATATATTCAAATAGACCCCCTCGACCCCCTATACATCCTCCTACAGGTCCTCCCTCAACCTAACTTTACTGGGTTGCTGTTAAGGAACTCAACTTAAGTTACTATGTATATGGGGGAACCCTATTATTTGCCATATATACCCATTGTGGTGACTGAATTTATGTTCCTCAACAGCAACCCAGTTTAGTCCGCAGCCCGGTTTGAGCACGAGGCTGCAAGTCCATACCTTTCTGCCGCTCCGTCCCCAGGTGGCTGATGGCCCCAAAGAGGGAGTCGACCCCCTGGGTTTTCGGCTTCAGGTTAATATAAGCCATAGTCTAAACTCCTAGTATCCCCCTTAATAACCCTTATACTACTACCCTATATAATCACACCTTTAAGGATTCTAGACTGTAGTACATATAGCATATTCTCGAATTTCGCTTTATGGCTCAGGGTTCTGGACTCGGAGTTTAGGATTCAGGTTCTCAGCGTCATGCTTGGACACCTTTTGGCGGACCTTTAGGCCTTGAAGGAAACTAAAGAAGACTCCATTCTAGCCTTCTGTCCTATGTTATAGGGTCCTTCTTCTAGGGGTTGGGGCGGCTAAAGCCCCCCTTTTAACCAAAGTAGTTCTCCGAAATGTTAGCGCGACATAGCAGATTTGAGTTGGATTGGCCATTAAACCCGAAACCCTGAACCCAAGATTCTTCTCAAGTTAGTACACTAAACTTCTGGTTTCCCCTACCCCCCTGCACGACGCTCCTAGGTTCCCGTAAGTGGCCTCCACTAGCCATAGCCAGACTTATCCCTAAATAAACCTAAATAGGGAGGAACCTACAGGGGTAGTATGCGGGGAGTAAGCCACAAAAGCCTAAGACCTTAACCCACAACCCGAAAACACAATTCTGGTGACAACAGCCAAAATCACGCCACGCCCTAATCCTACAGCCCACAAGCCCCACACCTAAACCCTGACAAATCTAGAGCCTGCAAATTCCAAAGCTCTCCAAACTACCAGGATTTAGGGTTCAGGAAGTTAAGGGTTTAGGATATCAGGCCTTCGTCTGCACTCGGTATGCAGTCTGGTCCACGCCATAGGCTGCACCGTGGAAACCTAGCTGTTGCCAGGCACCATACTGCCCCCCTCACTCAAGGTTTAGGGCTTCCAAAATGGGGGTCCCTTGTGGGGATCTCTGTGATTTTGGATCTAGGGTTTTGGAGTTAGGGCTTCGGGTTGCCATAATCATAAGGCAATTTTCCGGCTCCTTTTGAAAAGCTGAAGCGATACTAACTCATCAGAGGGATGCTCTCTGCTTCAGCGAATGCCTAAACACTGATCCCTAATCCCCAATTAAACCTTGTTTCCTGGCATGAGCCCTGGTTCCACCTATCTAGGGAAAAATTGTACCAGGATTGTCAGGACACAGTATTGGTAATTCGCGATTCAGGCTTCTACAGCGCACATACACATTGCATGTATGGGTGCAGATATGGGCAGGACAGCATGTTGCCCTGCTTATGATATGACCGGCTGTATATGCTGCAATGCTGCAAAAGATGCCGCCTACGTTATCTCCATCCGTTGACAGAATCACCAAATCATCTTTACGTAGTGCTGAAATCGCTACACATGGGGTCTCTCAACTGTGAAAGCGCCACAGAACAGTCCAAGCCCTGAATGCTACACGTGTAAATACACAAGCACGACTTTTGTGCATTATTCTTCTGTAGATGTAGATTACCTGAACCCTAAACCCTAAATTCACAGCAGCGCCTACCATCATAATCATTGCGCTGCTACCAGCAGATTATGGTAGTGGTACATGGAAAGAGCCGCCACGACCATTGTCAACATCTACCTTCACTAAACACACATAGAATCACACCATGGCCTTTGTTAGAGGAGCCCATGCAGGCCCTGTTGTCTCGGGAGAGAGGCCAAGATCGAAAAATGGCTGGACTTCAGGCAACACTGCTGGTTACATCCTTAACAAAGCTATCCTAGAGAGCCAAAACTGGCCCTGCTTCGGACACGAGCGCGGAAATCATCCTCATTACTGTCACCATGCCCAAGAGCACGTAGCTAGACTTCAGAAGAGGCCTGATGTCTGCACGCGGTATCATACACCAGCAATCTACAACATTCGAACACAGCATTTGAAGCACCTATGCGCGATGAATTACATATTATCTTGCTCTGTATGGGTGGTTGTCAAAATTATGATCCTTTTTTTGGATCCCTATCATAATACGGCACCTAATACTTAGGGTACCCGAAAAGGGACCATAATTTTGACAACCACCGGTATGGCGAAACAGGCCGTAGTTCCATCAGGCTAAGGACTCGCAGAGCTAAATTTTGCGAAGCTCACATTTGTCAGCATCGCTCCCCTGTCAACTTTTTTCGCTGAACCTCTCCGGGGAAAATTAAAGTCATGATTTTCTGCTAGACTACGTGAGGGGTTACAATAGTACCTCCCCAAAAGGGTTTAATGGAGATAATCAGGACTTTTTAGGTCTTAGTGAAACCCAATAATCATGGTCTACATCTTTTGGGAGGGGTACTATTGTAATTCCCCTACTATGCACTTCCCTCGAAACGGCACCGTGTCAGAGTAGATTGCCTCGTGCGTTCACGATCTCGACCAGGCCTTCTCCACTCATGGCCTGCGTCTCAAAGGAGAGTTTCTCAACAGCTAGGATTTAGGGGCTGAGGGGTTTAGGGCTTTTTGGGGTTTAGGGTTTAGGGCTTTTGGGGCCTTTCGGGGTTAGGGTTTAGGGCTTTTTGGGGTTGAGGGCTTTTTGGGGTTTAGGGCTTTTTGGAGGTTCCTGTAATAATGACCATACATTGGGGGGTTCCCCCATGCATGGAAACCACCAAATACAGTTTGAAAATTCTCGGTCCTTTTGGACGTTGGCAAAATGAAAGGGACCCCTTGTAAGAGGCTTAGAAGCACTTCATCGGTCCTCTTGGATGTTGGCAAATGAACGGGACCTCTTGCAAAAGGCTTTCAAGCACTACATGAACCTTTAATCCAAACTCCGAGTATCCCCCGGAACAACCCCTACAGTTAGTTTAGGGTCTAAACTCCTAGTATCCCCCTGAATATCCCCTGTAATACTCCCCTATATATCCCCTACATGACCGCCCCTTCAGGAATTTGAGACTATAGCTCACATAGGCATTGAGACTTCTTGGGAAGGATTGAGCCCAGTTGACCATGGCCCTCTGAACAGAATGCCTAGCATCATGTCTGTTACTGGCTTTTGAAGCCTGATAACCATCCGCAGTGGGAGTGTTATTAAGCCCGTAACTGACACTGGTCCGTAAGCACTTCCTTCATGCACAATGGCACTTTGTAGCAAGCTGCGTGGGCAAGTGCTTTCAGAAGTTGAATTCACATGCATCCGCATCTCCCTACCCCGAAGCCCGGCAGAGGGTTTGAGAATTAGGGTGAGGAGCCATTCTGTTTCCACGGTCCGACCCTTCGTCAGATTCTGTATCTTGCAGGCACAATGCGTGATGGCTTTGAGTCGGCTGTCATGACACAGACTTTTTTGAAATACCCTAGACCTTAAACCAGAAACTCCATACCCCGAAACCCCAAGATTCTCAGCTGAGCTCTAGTCTAAACTCCTATTATCACCCATGATAAGCCCTATAATACTCTCCGACAGAATCCCTACATAACCCCCCCTTTCAAGGGGAATTTAGACTATAGACTATAGTACGGCTGATCTGCAGATTGCAGGTGCCAGTTAATCAACCTGGCCCTCTACACACACGTAACAATAAACAAGCCTGAGCCCTAAACCCTAGACCCTAGACCCTAAACTCTAGACCCTAGGCCCTAGACCCTAAACCCTCAACGCTTCCTGTTTGGGGAATGTTCTGGGCCGGCCTCTCCCCTCGACCTGCCGCCCTTAAATACATGATGACCTGACGGGTCTTAGTAGGGAATAAGAGAATACAATCCCTATATAATCCCTCTATAGAATCTTCCGATATTCCCTACCAAGAACATGAACAGGATAACAAAACCCTAAACCCTTATAGTCCCCCTGAAGTAGATATGGCTTTGGGTATATTATAATAAGATCCCCATATACCCCATATTCGATCTACTCAAGGCGGATTACAAGCCTAAACCCTAATGCTTCGGGGGCCGCACGATGCATGTAGCGTCCATAGTCTCACTGTAGCTGGCTGGTTGAGTCCAACACCTGCTATGACACGCTTTCGGGTTTAGGGTCTAGGGTTTAGGGTTTAATTAGGGTCTAGGGTTTAGGGGTTTAGGGTTGAGGGGTTTGAAAACCAAACCCAAAACCCTAAACCCCAAACCCTAAAGAGTTTAGGGGTTTAGGGTCTAGGGTTTGTGGGTTTGGGATTTGGGGCCAGCCATGCATTTTCTATACCAAGACTGAAGCCGGTTTTGGAAGTGAGGGGCTTAGGCCTTCCCCCAAGCCCCTAAACCCTAAATTTGATAGGGTTTAGGGTTTAGCATCTCAAATACCCATAGCGACAGCCCTGAACCCCTGAGATGATTGGGCATATGGGCTCTTCTTAAAACCCTAAACCCCAAGCCCTAGAGCCCAACCCTAGACCCCAAACCATGGGCCCCTGGCAGCTCGACGGTCATACGCCGGAGGACTCGCCCTCGCACATCCTGCAGACCTGAAAAACTTTTCGGGGGGGTTTAGGGTTTTGGGTATGGGGCTTAGCCCTAAACCCATAACTAGGCCTAGGGCCTAGGGTTCACGGTTTGGTGTTTAGGGCTGGCTTTGGGGACCCCCAGGCAGAGATGGGAACTGCGCGGAGATGATTATCTGGCATCTATCAAAAAGATTAGAGTAAACCCTGCGGACATGTATTTCAAGAGTTCTGCCGTGGCAACTATAAGAACCACTCACATTGAAGCTTCTCATAGCTTCAGGGTTTCAGGGGGTCCGCGGGAAGATGATGAGACTCCAGGATTCCCGCGCGGGAAGATGCTGTATAGGGGCTACTTTGAGAACTTCTTTAGGGTTTAGGCTTTAGGGTCTGCACTAAGTAGAATCCGATACGCTCCCTCGATATCCTTGGAACATCCAGCAGGTCCCTTTCAAAGTTTCATGTTTTGTCGGGGGAACTCTGGCCGCGATGGATAGTCAATCGAGTTGGGGGCTTCAGGTCTTCAATATCTATATCCAGGCTTCCCCAGCCAGTTGTCATCAAATCAGTTGTCCGGGATGTGAACGCTGGGGCTGGATCCTTGGGGGCCTGAAGGACTTTGTGGTTTGAGGCTATCTTGCTCCTCAAGAAGTTCTTTCAGGGTTTGAAAGGTTTCGGGGTTTAGTTTCAGGTCTAAACCTTGGGCTTTAGGGCCTTATAAACCCTAAAAGAGGATTCCGGAGAGCGGAACCTACTAAAAGATCGTCCTACCCTAAACCCTATATCCTAGCCTGCAAGCACAAAGATCCTGGGAGGTTTCAGAGCGAGAGAGCCCCCCTAGAAATCGTTCAAGGAGGGCAGGCCTTTGAGGATTGGGATTTAGGATGTCACCGGCCCGCAGAATCCCACTACAAAATCCAAAAAACTGGAGGCCCGTATAGTTTGAGGTTTGGAGGATTTTCCAGTACAGTAGAGTGTTGTAAGTTGGGCTCCGCGTTCTAACAATCGGCAATCCCGCTAGAGGGCCCTTATCCTCGACAGCCACGACATCAGCTCCCATGTTTCCATGATACGGTGTCCTGCAAAGGGTGCAGGCTCACTCACTATGGACATCCGTCATATTCCTGTGGAGGACAGCTACTCGGATGGGCCTTGGAGTGTAAGAGAGCTTTTTCTCAGCGCAAGCTCATTGCTCGCAGGTATCAGGGGGAAGCGCCGATGCGGCGCAGATTGCAGCTGCCTCCAGGGCCGGTTTAGGGCTTACTGGGTTGCTGTTAAGAAACTTAAGTCAAGTTACAGTAATGGGTATATATAATATAATGGGTCTAGGACCCTAGGACCCCAGGGCCTGGGTTCAAGGCCTTTTAGGGGATCCCATGGTTCTACCAGTAGAGGTCCTTTCCGGATGCCTTTAAGGTTTACGTGGGTATCTCGCGAAATAGCTTGGGGACCCATCTGATACATGCGAGATATATAGCCGCAAATCGTACCTAGGCTCATACTTATTGTGTGGTAGGGTGGGGTCGGGCCAGCAAAGCTACAACAAGCCAAGCTATGCGATCTTCACATTGAAGCGAGAATGCTTGGTTGTGGTCTCCCTGGGTTAACACCCTATATGGACACTCCCCAATATGGAGGAATCGTCCAGTCTACACCCACAAAAAACCATGACCCACACCCTTTCTTCTGCCTCTTTTGGGAACGAACATCTCAGCCTCTGATTCTTGCTTAGTTGCGTGAGGCTCACATGGAATAAACAACAATGCGAAAGGTCAACTTTTTAGATCACTCGAATTCCCTAAATACCCCAAGGATCTTGCGAAGGCTTCCAAAATCAAAATGCTAAAGCCTAAATCTTACACCCCTAGATTCGATCATATAAGCCCTACATCAGGAATTCCTGGTTTAAGGCTTAGGTCCAAAACCCCTAGGATCCCTTTCTTAATCATCCCGCATTTCTCTGGCTAATCTTGAGCAATCCGTAACCTGAAGTAAGAGAATTTGTGTGACCATCTTGCTTTGAAACCACCCTTTGGTGATGATCTGCCCAGATGAATCCCCGCAATAAGGCCTTTCCGCTATGTATGTACGGGGGGGACATTCATTATCGCAGTATCAGGTGGATTTGGAGGGTTGTTATTGGAAACCGCCGGAAGAGTCAGCTTTCAGGGTTCGTCTGGTGGTTTGTAGGGACTGACGGAATGAATCCGTGTAGTAGTCCCTGTTTGGGGCATGCCGAAAACAAGGAGCCCCCGCGTCGGAGTCCTTATATCAAGGAATCTATGTACTGGGGCCGCCTACTTGTGGAAACGACAACATAATGCCTTACAACAGCCCCTATGAACCCGCAATATGTGAGCTACTGTCTAAACTCCTAGTATCCCCCTTAATAAGCCCTACAATATACCCCTATGTAATCCCCTATATAACCCCCTTTCAGGAGTTTAGACTATGGTTCATCTGGCCATGGCCATCATCTCGCAAGAATTTCAGAACTTGAGCTTCGGCCGCCTTGGGATGATTCTCCCACAAGCACCATTCACGGTGAGGTCGGATCGGGCCGCTCGGATTTGCGCAGCTTGCGCGTTGCTTGGTGGTTCCCCCACAACCCTAAACCCCTAAACCCTCCAACCCTCTAAATCCGAAACCCGTAAATTAAACCCTTAAACCCTCCAACCCTCTAAATCCGAAACCCTTAAACCCTTAAACCCTCAACCCTCCAACCCTCTAAATCCTAAACCCTGAACCCTAAGCCCCTTTAGCCTCGCAATCTGTTCCTGGGTGGTACGGCTGATGGGCCAAAGGCCCGGCTGGCCACCTGCTCCAGGTGCTTTCAATTGTTGATAGGATTTAGGGTTTTAGGGTTTTAGGGTTTTAGGGTTTAGGGTTTAGGGTTTAGGATTTAGGGATTTAGGATTTGGGGATTTAGGGTTTAGGGTTTGAGGTTAAGGGTTTAGGGTTTGGGGCGTAGGGTCTGGGGATGCGCTGGGTACTGCCCACACCCAGTAACAGTCTCTGATAGTGGTAATATTCAGGCTTATGTTATAGTCATGTTATAGTCACATTCAAAATATTATCCAAACTGTCACTGAGTGGGGGCAGCATCCAAGAGATGTACAGTTTAGTGCTTTGGAAATCAAGGTTTAATGTTTAAGGCTTAGAGTTCATTTTTTTGGGGGGGGGGGGCTTGGGGTTCCGGGTTTAGAGCTCACGGTTTCTTCTATCCCTGAAAAATGGTGGCCGGACCCTACGGATTTATGCACGGCAGATAGGCATTATGCAGTGCACCTACTGAGGATTCTACAGTTATCTTGATCAACTCCTTTGATTATGTTTATCAATTGAGGCCCTTTGGCCGCGTTAAGCAGAGACTCCATACCCCGAAACCCGAAATCCTCTACGAGGTCCTGTTCCTCGCCCCAAGGAACTGGACTCTTCGACTTGTAGCTTGCGAATATTGGCCACACTGGTTTAGGGTCCAGGGGGAGTACCGAAAGTGTCTAGGCTCCAAAAGGCGTTCCTTTAAGCATCACACCACTGTTGGGATTGTGAAATCTGAAGAGCACGCTCCAGTAAGGTAGAAATCATAAGCTTCAAGTCGAGGTCATTATTTCAGAATTTTCAAGACCAGTTCTGAAAATCGTGCATATGGGCATATTCGTCATGGAGCTTGACAAGGCGGAAATGTTCTGCAAAAACAGAGTTTCCTGGCCAAAGGGAGCCTACTCAGTAGAAACTTCCTGGAAAGTAAAAACTGCTTCAGGGCTCTGGGTTCAGGGTGTCAGGCTTTTGTTCATGGAATCAGAAGCCCTCAGCAACAGGAAACCAATCACGACATTTGCACCCGCAGACTGCAAGGCTGGACCCTGAACTTCCAATAGCAATCGACGTACTCCTCGAAGGGAGAAGGCATACGTACTGTTGCCTAGAAGAACTATGAACATCATTTTGAAACCCTTTTGCGGTACACCATACCATAACTGCACAAGCAATGTGGGACGTATTGTTTTCTTGCATTAAGCAAGCCCTGTATACCCCGGTTTTCATTTCATGTTCCATATCATATTGTTCGCGAATTCATTCTCCATTTAGTGGTCATAATTTGCGCCCAACGCTATCATGCCGTCAAGTATGACGGTCCCTCCCTTCGGAGCTTTGCACTCTAATGCAGTGAATCGGCTTTGGCAAATCCGCGTAGAATCATCACGCTACAGCTGTTGATGCCAAAAAATAATGCTTGCGAAAAGACCTGAGTCTCGAGTTTGGAATCTTAGAGCTTACCTCGTTTTGGGAGAGGGGGGGTAGGCTGTACGGGGCGGTGTGCAGACCACACAGGATATTTTCTCAAAACAGTGGTGTTGTGGGATTTGGGGGATGCATGTTTTGTAGGGTCGCCTCCTGGGAATGAGATGGTTTAGGGTTCAGGGTTTAGGGTTCAGGGTTTAACGTTTAGGGTTTAGGGCCAGGTACGAGGGCGGGAAAACTCTCCTGGGTATCCCGGCGTGCTGCGATCGGGTGGAGCAACTCGATAGCCTCCAAACGTACATGGATGCCCCCGGCCCCACCCACCTATACTACCCCTTTCATCAGAGGGATCAAAAGGTGAAGGAAGGTGAGGCATAGGAAATAGGGTCCAACATAATGGAATATATACTAGGCATCCTTTAACCCACCTACCATCATCCCACCTTTTTAGCCCCCTGATTTACGTCCCTTAACCAAGGCAACTTAAGGATGTATTACTTCGGGTGAGCTAAGCGGGAGACTAGGGCGGGGTAGTTGGTAGAATCCAGAAGATGTGAGTGGGTTTTCCGCATTGGGGTTTGGGCTTTGAATCCTTCACCCCAACCGGATTTGGGGGTTCCATAAATGGGGGGCGTGCTTATAGACCCCATTCTACTGGAGTCCTTTGTAAGTAGAGGAACCCAGAAATGTTCCTGTGTGGGATTTGAAGCCTAAGGGCAGAGCTCAAAAGGCCCTGTCAGGAGTGAACTCTAAACCCCTAAAGCCTTAACCCTAAACCCTAAACCCCTACAGCCCTAAACCCTATCCCCTAAACCCCTAAAGCCCTAAGACCCTGATCCTAAAACCTTCGGCCCGAAGCCAGACTGGGAGATGCCAACATCGTGTGGTTCAGGGTTCAGGATGTAAGACCTTGGGTGTGGGGCTTGGGATGGATCTACGGTTTAGGATTCAGGGTTTAGGGTTTTGGGCTTAGGGCTTAGAGCTTAGGGTCTAGGATTTAGGGTTTACGGAGGCTTCCCAACGTCGTACACCACGACACCACGTATTCTGTCCCGGATAGCGATCATGTCTTGGGTTAGGCCCGCCCAGTACTGGCGGATCTGGTGTCTGAGCTGAAAGCACAAAGCCCTAAGCACTTCTCTGCTCTTTAGGGGTCCAACAAGGGAACTTCTCAAAATATGTGAGTGGCACAGAACCCTGCACAGGGTTGTATATAGTCCTGGGTCCCGGTAACATTACCACTTTCTTCGAAAGTCCCGATGGTACTTCCCTCCTTTCCGACGCTTTAACGTATCGAGGTGCTTGCTCAAAGCAGTGTGCGGGCTGCTTACGGCACAATGTGGGTACCCCTCTTCAAGAAGAAAACGTACAACGAGCATCATAAACAAAACTATTGGGGTCATCCCTTTAAGATTTTGCACGCTTTATTTTGAAACATTGCTATGTGTACCCTCAGGTGCCAAAATCCTGCCAACGAGGACTTGTTAAAACGGGGCCCATAGGGGGATCCCCGTGCCGCGCATCTCACGCAGGACTCAACAAGGTGTGGCCTGCGAGATTGATTGTAGACCCTAAATCCTCAACCCTTGTAGACTGGGTTGGCCCCTAAAACCCGTTGAAAACTATTAATATGTAGGGTCCCTACTAAAGCCATTAGTGAAAATACTAAATATCCCAGGGGCCTACCCAGTAGACCCGCTTTTGAAGGCAAACTCCGTCTGAGAGATTTGCTTCTCAGGGGGTCTTGTTGCTTATGTATGATGAAAGCCTGAGCAATCCCTTGCTACACTCCGAATATCCCAGGCTACCCTGGCAGTCCCCGCATTTTGAGACATCCCCAAATTCACTAGGCAGACGACATAAAGGATTGCGGTCCGAATCACTCAGGCTTCCGTGTACCCCGGCAAGCTACGGAAAAGTGCCCAATGTAGCCAAAAAAAAACCGGATTTCAGCCACCCGCCAGCCTAGCACTTTGCCTCTAAGTATGTGTTAGAAGGACCCCCCCCCCCTGTAATAGCAGTACAATAAGAATAAAATTAGGGTTTAGGGTTTAGGAATAGTGGTATACTAAGAATATAAGAGGACCCAAATATAGTTCTTATTAGCCTTTATAGTCACTGTTACTGGGGGGGGTCCACCTAAATTATGTTGACCAGAAACCCTGGTGCTATAGCCGTTGAACACACGGCCAGATTTGGGTGTTCCCACAATAGAGCGTCCAGCTTCCATGGTCAGCTCAAGAAGCTTCATGAAGTTGGTGGACATGCAGCGGTTTCTCAAAATTTTGAGAAACTGCGCTACATGCGGACCACCACTGCCTGGAGAGGCAAAGACCAGGCAACGGGATTTCTAGACGGGCTCAGACATCCTCTCCCACCTTCAACTTCTGGAAAACGTATCCGCACATGTCCTATCGCCTAACTCCAGGCCCTTCAAAGTAGGGTTCAGGGGTGGACCTTACAGAACCCTTCATTTCTGCTTTCTTCGCGGTATGTGCCACAAAACGGAAGATGTAACCCCAACCAAAGTGGGATCCGTAGGATGAGCGTGAGCCAGGCAAGCCTTAAACCCCTCCTAAACCCTAAACCTTGGGTAGGATAGTTGGATAATAAATATAATATGGTTATATATAGCCCTTAATGGACCCCTAATATAGACTGTTACTGGGTGGGGGCAGTACCCAACCTAAACCCTACACCCTGAACCTTCAACCCTTAAGTGGATAGTCGCAAGGTGGAAGTGGGGTCTGGTCAGGCACAAGTTCCTCCAGCTAGGCCAGTTGAGGCCTGAAGAGGCAGTTGGACGACAAAGCTACGAACTACGAATTGTCCCCTGGAACACTTTCTTGCGTGTAGGGTTTAGGGTTGAGTGGCGTGTGGGGCTGAGGTTGTGCTTCAGCTTGCAAGCTACTAGGAATCCATCAACAATCGTCCTTAGGTAGGAATAAGGTGCAGGGGCCGGTAGAAGGGATTGCACAAGGACTGCTCCAGGAATCCAAGCCTCCATTACCCTCTAACAGCCGGTAGGGTAGGGTTTAGGGTTTAAGGGTTTGGGGTTTTAGGGTTTAAGGTTTAGGGTTTAAGGTTTATGGGTTTGGGGAAGGCTCTAAGGGGACTCCAGCCAGCGCAAGCCCTTACAGGCTCAGCTGGTTCTGCATCCGCGGAGAATGCGTTCGACGAGGTTCCAAAGGAGGCCTCGTCAAAGCTGCAGGCTTTCGGAAAGTACGTAGGGTGCAGGGTTTACGTATTTTTTTTGCACCTTTTCTCCATGGATGGCATGAGGGTTTACGGTTTAGGGTTTAGGGTTTAGGTTAGGCAGTAGGGTCTGGAGATTAAAGGCTTAAGCGATTAGGGTTTTGCTTAAAGCTTGGGGGTGGCAGTTTTAAGGAGGCGCTGTTACTGAGGTTAATTGAAGTTGCCATATTAGGGGTGTATACTTAATAATAGGCTTTCCTCATTTTAGCAACTTAACTTAAGTTCCTTAGCAGCAACCCAGTGTAGGGGGCAGAGGGGTGTCGGGATCTAGGTTTGCGCCTTGGGGACTAGAGATCAAGGTTTGGGATTCACATTGGCAACTGGGGGATGACAACTGGGATGCAGGGGTCCGGCTTTTAAGGCCCGGGGTTTACATAATATGGGGGCATCCTAAATATCAGGGGGGCCCCCCGTTGGATTCCTGATAGGGATTATATCGCATTATGGTCTATCTTGGAGCCCTCTATTTAGGCAAGCCACTATGTAGATTGAAAGTTTGTAGGCTAGGCTTCAAGACTTCTCATAGAAGCACAGTTGTTCTGTCATTCCTTGATCCAGAGAACCGCAGTTTCAAACAAGGTTAACTGAGTCCCTATTCCGCCAGGAAGAAAATGCAATCGTTTTTGCGGTAAGAGTAGAAGGAAACCCATTCCCCCCAAACAAGTATAATGGAGCCATAACGTGGACCAGGTGTAGGGTTTAGGGTTTGGAGAAAACATCTGAGCGGTGCGTTTGGGTGTATGCCCATGACTGAACCAAAGAAGATTACATTCTATCAAGCAAACGCAAAAGTCCCGCTGTCCTTCCCGCTATTTGCTTGGCAGTACGTTAAGCGTGGAAGTTCGATAAGGAAATGGGGCACTAGTCTATAAAGACTACAATGAGGACCTTCAAAATTAATTTGGGACCACCCATGTTACAATCCCTACGAAGCACCAGGGATTTTTTCCAATTTAGTCCTTTCAGGCTTTGGATTTGTAGTCTCCTTAGACCTATCAATTCCCTAGGGTTATACAGTAATAAAAGTCGAAAATTTCTAAGGAGACTGTAGGGGTGTCCATTGGGCTCTGCCTCGATCTACACACCGTTAAGGAGGTGAAGGGCTGAATTCAGTGCCTATCCAAGATGGTTAGTGAGGTTTCGGGTCTAGGGGGAGGGCCCAAACTATCGGGCTTATGGGAGCCTGAAGAAAAGGCAACCTTCGGGAGTTCAAGACTGCCAGATATGATTCATTGTGAGGATGTACCCTGTATCCTACAGGGGGGCTGAAGTCGTGCACGACTCAAACGAGACCCCATTCCTTCTTCTGGGCATATCCTTATCCATAGCAGTTCCCAGCAACCATTTTCGCGCCTTGAGTTTGTGGAAGGCGGCCGGTAGAAGCATATCAAGATATTAAACTTGCCGAATCCTAGATCACGCGAGGGTTGTTTCAATATAGGGATGCTCTCGCGAGCCTAGGTATGTAAGGGCAGCAGTTATGGGCGGGTGCGCAGGGGTAGTGCTTAAAGCTTGCTCTTCACAGGTTCAAAAGGTGCAAACCATCTTCCAATAAAGTCCAGAAGCGGGTTTGCGTGATCTGCATGTTCCCCGTGATGCTGACCACATTGGGTGGGTTGAGGAGTGCTGGCATGTCCTGACAGGGCAAGCATAGAAACAGAATGCTTCATGTAAAATTCGCTTCCTTTGCACCTCGCCACCTCTCACCTGTGAAGACATAAGAACTATCATTTTCTCAAAACTGTAGTCTCCTTAGATTTATAATTAGAAATATTGCTAAGAATTCCCTAGGGTGATACAATAAAAAATGAGAATAATTCCTAGGGAGACTATCGAAAATGGGGTGCGCATAGGGACCTCCGGGCTACGTAGGAACCATAAGGGGATTACGGGGCTGGTTATTAAAGATCATATTTTGAGAAACTCCCAAATAGTGACAAGTGCAGCGAATCAAAACAATACGAATCATCATAGGTGACAGGAGCGTAGTGCAAACGCTAATGTTCAAAGCAAAGCTTTCAAAAACATTCTCACCAGCGCATTGTCACCGTCAATGGCTGCCTCCTTCTGTTGATACGTACTGCCGCTGCACTGCTGCTGCGTGTGCTGCTACAAATACCAGTGTCCCCGACTTGCACATTTCTATACTCTGAGCAATGAGCAAGGGTACCACATGTGTCTTACAACAGGCCACCAAAAAGATGTTTTAAAGGTGTTGGTGGACGGTGAAACGAGGAGATCTTGCTGGGAAGACAGAAGGATCCATTTTCACAAATCTAGGGAAGTCAACTCCCCAAAAAGTCCGTTGGATAGATAGGCCCCAATCACAGGTCCCCGCGAGTGCTTGACTAGATGGCGTGCCTGTACAAGACAGCAAAAAACACCAGGCTGTGACATGAAGCATGGAACGCGCAAGCCTGAATTCTGGGCTCATCTGGAAGCGAACACCCTTGCTGGTAGAAGTCATCGGAGAGACAAGCACTTTGGGAAGTGCCAACCTGGGAGGGGGTGGAATGAACATAGCGAGCGCGCGTGTGACCGCAGCAGATGCTAGATAGCCACAGGAGTCTGTATCTTCCGGAAAGATTTCAAGATGCACGCGGCGATACCAGCTGACGTGAGGCGCGACTAGCCGTGACTAGCCCCGGCGTGATTGATCCCCACAGAAACGCAGCTGTTACAGAGGAAGGTTTTGTTTGATGCGGGACATTTGTCAACACTGAGATGCGTGGCTGCAAGTCGTACCCTGCAGCTGCGACATCTTCAACAGCGCAAGCGCAGCTCCGAGGATGATATGCGCGGTAGCCCGGTAAAGAGACGTGTGCATTTGGGTGGTTGTCAAAATTATGGTCCCTTTTTGGGTACCCTAAATATTAGGGGCCATATTATAATAGGGACCCAAAAAGGGACCATAATTTTGACAACCACTCATTTTGACTCCGACAAAGAATAGCTAATTGGCGCAACCTCGCCAGCAGACAAAAGGCAAGAGCCGACGAGCGCGCGTCCGACTGCAGCGTACTTCGCTCGTGCACAGATCCTTGCGACCAATTTCTCCTGTTGCTCAGGAGGGATGGGGGAATGGGTAGTCCCTCTGTAGTCCCAAATAATAATCCCTCTATTGCATTCCCCCATTCCCCCCTAAGTGCCAGGGAGTTGTCCTTCCTGAGAGTCGAGGAGGAAGAGCGACGGTCACGGTGTGGCCCCCCGAAGGAAGCATCCTAGATCCAGGCGCGACGCTGACAGGCCTTGGACCCACAACGCCTCCAAAAGGCATAAAGGATTCGTCGCCTGGACCCTCAAACAGATGATTGTTGAAGAAGAAGATTTTGGCGACCCCAATCCCCAAAATCAGGAACCTATACTATAGCTGCAGCATCATGCAAGCAGTCAATATTTCCATGTCATTAATGGACGGGCCGGCTCACAGTAGGGAATAAATCAGGACTATCCTGAACAACCAAGAAGCCCACATGTCCATCCTTCATGGCCTCTTGACAGTAGCCACGCGGTTTAGGGTTTAGGGTTTAGGGTCCTAATTTTGTAGGTTGTGTACTGCTTTCCCTGGCGCCTCGAAGCTCAAGACTCGATTAGGCGGCGATTCGCCTGCGGGGCGACGAATTGCTGACAAGGATCTTGAGAGGGATGATAATTTGGGTCATGCACCCGCTTTCTAAATAACGGATCATATTAAGGATTATCTATATCTGAATTATAAATTATGTTATCCTGTGTGGGGGCTTTACCAAAATCATAATGGTATAGAACATGGCGGGCATGTAGGGTTGGGGATAATGGAGCATCAAAGGGCAAAGAGGATGGAAATTGAAATGGAAACTGGAATTATACGAGCTATAATCTAAAACTCCTCAAAGGGGATTATACAGGGGATTATAAAGGGGAGTGTTATACGGGTCATAAGGGGGGATAGTAGCAGTTTAGACTAAAGCTCAAATAGCTACCTCAGCTGGAACGCCATCCAGCTCCTTAGGAAGGGTAACCAAAAGACCCCTGTTGGCCGGGCGGAGGAAAAGAGATCCTCAACCATATCTTTATATGTCCTATGGACATATATATATATATGTATATATGTATATATATATATATGTGTATATATGTGTATATATATATACATATACATATGTAGATACATGTATATATATATATGTATGAATATGTCCCATGTACTTCCTACAAAGCCCCTCAAAGGGTCATCCGTATTCGATTCTCTAGGCTCTAATTGCTGAGCCCCGAATCCCAAATTCTGCGCCCTAGGGCTGAAAGTCTGTAGCCCTATACCCCTCAGCCCCAAATACAAGCCTCCAAATCTGCTGTAGAAGCCTGACAATTACAAATATCATCCGCTTATGACTCTTAGATATGACTCTCGTATGTAAAGCATACCCCCCGAAACCTCTCTATCTCTCAAGGTTTTACATTACAATGCCTATGAACTTCTACATACACCGAATTTCAATTTCACCTCCCATCTTCGTTTCATGTGCTTCTGCATTGTCATGCTAGGGACTCTAATACGCTAATGCTCTTGCCATTGCCCATTTCATTTTCAATTTTCTCCTTACGTAGGCCCCGTCCTCGGGCCTGACGAAAAGCTCCAACAGCCCAAATTCTAGGTCCTAAGCCCTAGTCTACACCCAAACTCCTAAATCCTAAATGCGAAACTTCCTACACCCCAAACCCTGAATCCTAAGCCCCAAACCCCAAGCCCGCTACCACTAATATCCTACATAACCCCCAAACCCTTAAACGCCGACACCCTAAACCCTAAACCCCTGAACCCTAAAACCCGAAACCCTAAACCCTAACATCCTAAACCCTGAAACCCTAAAACCCTAAACCCAAACCCTAAACCCTAAAACCCCAAACCCTTTAACCCCTAAACCCACGCCCCAAAAAGCCGACCTAACCTCGCTGTTGGCAGATGGCAGCTTGATTTCGGAGCTGCTCCAAGAGCATCGTGGTGTGCGGGGAGGGGAAAAGCTCCTCATGCAGGGCACGAATTTTAGCATGGGGAAACCATAAACCCTAAACCCTAAGCCCTAAATAGAATTTAGGGCGTAGGATTCAGGATTTGGGGTTTAGGGTTAGTTCGGACCCTTGGGCTCAGCACTTGCAGTTTAGGATTTGGGTTTTACGGCGATTTCGGATCATTTAGGACTAGGGGTTTGGGGTTTGGGCTGAATTTGAGGTTTTACCATCTTAGGGTTATGGCTTACGGTTTGAATAATCCAGCGCCCGCTGATAGTCAATGGGGACCACAGGGAACAATGGAATCGTATCAGGGGTTTTGTGCTATTAGTGCTGGGTTGGGGTCAGTTCAACGGGTTAACGCATGCGACTAGTAACTGTAGTTGCAACCATGCTGACATGTGAAAAGTAGTTCTATAACAACAGAGCAGCATGACAAACAGCTGGTCTCAAAACGTTACTAGGACCTGCCCCCGTTTCGTAGCAACGCCTCGACTAGCGTCAGAATCGGCAAGCATTGATTTATCGTCTTCTCTCATAAGGTTGGCATTTGACATCGTAGAAGTGTTACAACGTTGTTTTTCCGCGCGTGCCACGGCAAATAGCTCGAACTGAGAGATTGTGCCATTGCTACTCTTGTGCACAAGCTACCTCGTGACTATGAGAACTATTTCTTTAAATGCTAGTTTTCCATAAGCAGGGGACCCCCACACGGCCCCACATAGATCCCCAAAATACTAAAGGTGATATGATGGGGAGCCCCAGAAAAGGTACCCCCCCATTTTTTGGAACCCCCCCCACTCCCAATAACCTTTTCATGTTCCTTGGCACCAGTTTGTTTCGAAAAAGCCCTAGCTGGAGAATCTGAGGCTTTAGGCCGCCGTCCCATTTGTGATTCCCAGTGCTCCTCATAGAATCCCCTATAATGGTACCTACAGCCCACTCGCAGGATACTATAGTCCCACATGTTGTTGGGACCCTGTAAGCCCCAGACCCTAAATCCTTAGCCCAAAAGCCTACTAAGCCCTAACCCCTCCCTACGCCACTAAACCCTAAAAACTCTTAACCCTAAACCGCAAAAAAACCTAAAACCCCTAAACCCGAAACCCTGAAATCCCTAAACACTAAACCCTGTCCCCTGAATCTCGCGCCTGACAGGTCATCCCCGCCGTGGACATCACTGGGTTCGAGGCTGCTTGGACAATCAAACCTGATTCAATTGCTCTATTGTTTATGGTTTAGGGTTCAGGGTCTAGGGTTAGAGGTTACGGGTTCAGGATTAGGGTTCAGGGTTGAAGGTTAAGGGTTAAGCATTGTGGCTTTAGGGTTCAAGGAGGGTAAGTAATCTAGCTACCCCCAAATTTATGTAAAGTTGTTAGGGGTGGTTCAAGGGGAAAATTGACGCGTTAAAAGTCGAAACCAAAATGGTGAGCAAAATTTAACCCATAAATAACCTGCTGTTAGGTATCATGATGCAAAAGTTCTATTGTGGTTAAGAATGGGTTAACCCTGAACCCTAAAGGTTCAAGAAGGCACCGAGTTGGTTCCACGGGGTAAAAACCGGCTAAGGTTGGTTCAAGGGGTTAGGTTAGTTCAGGGTTCATTGGTAAGTACGAAAGGTCTAAAGTACCGTTATTATCTATCCTAGCTCATGACTCCACCTGAAACCGCCCATGAGGGCTTCACGTGGTTTAAGGGCCTTGAAAACACCTCACGTGGGTATCTTGCCCACTACAAGGCATTTTGTGAACAACCATGTGGGGGTTTAGGGTAAAGGGTTGGGACTGTCTTCCACATAAACAGCCCCATCCCCTTTCAACCCTGAGAGACCTGTAGCATAATACCCCCAAACCCCTACTTAGAGTATGTAGGCCCCCACATTGTAGAGAATTGTTCTGCTACTTCCTAGCCAAAAAACCGTAAACCCTAAACCCCTAAACCCTAGACCCTAAACCCTAGACCCTAAATCCCTAGACCCTACGCCCCAGACCCTAAACCCTAAACCCTAAACCGCGCCTTCTGCGTCGATGTCAAGGAAGACCTTTGGATCGGCCTTCGTCGGAAAATCCATCTCGGTGTCGCCGAAGGAACCTTTCTTTTGAAAGAACTTGCCTTTTCTCTAAGGGATTTGGAACCCCAGTAGAAATTACAATTTCAGCTAAATATTAGGATTCTAGGTAACAGAAATTGAAAATTATTTTCAGGAACCTTGTAGTTTTTGGGGTTTATTACCATTACTTAGGGT
>CAJNIZ010045460.1:114214-126481 GCA_905231905.1 Symbiodinium pilosum
TTATTTTCAGGAACCTTGTAGTTTTTGGGGTTTATTACCATTACTTAGGGTTTGGGTGGTTATTTGGGCTTTGAAAGATTAAAATTAAGGAAATTAGGGTACCCTAAGTAATGGTAAGTTTATATGGGCTTGAGGGTTTAGGGTTTGGGGTCTAGGGGTTTTCTTGAACTTGGGATTTGGGGTACATAGAATCTAGTGTTCCGGGCTTAAGGTGTAAGTCCATCCCCACCCAGCAATCTAATGGGTACCACAAGAAGTATTGTATGTTACGGCCCTAGAGACTTCACATGAAGAAGCTACTACTATAGGGGGAATTGACCTAACTTCATGGGTCTAGGGTTCATAGAGGGTTTAGAGTTTAGGGGGGCCCTTTAAGTACCTGGGGGGCCATGGGAGTCCATATCAAGGGTTTCTACCGGAGTAACTTTCAGAAACTCCAATGTTGATTTCAAGGCTCAAACAAGCCTAATCCCTGAGCTTCGTAAGGGAGTTTGAAGGATATTGGGCTTGGGGCTTTGCCTGTAGCTGCTACCACTCTAGCTACTTGTTAGGGTCTAGGGCCCAAGATTTTGTTGAGGGTTTGAGGTTGAGGCGATAGTCCAAACTCCTAGTAT
Organism: Symbiodinium pilosum; assembly: GCA_905231905.1. Classification (NCBI taxonomy): domain Eukaryota; class Dinophyceae; order Suessiales; family Symbiodiniaceae; genus Symbiodinium; species Symbiodinium pilosum. Next base: position 114,829 of record CAJNIZ010045460.1, read on the forward strand.
CCCCTGAATAAGCCCTATCAACGTCCCCTGTTTCATCCATCCCCTACATCACCCCCTTAAAGGAGTTTAGACTCTAGCTCATTTGGCCATGCCAACATGCCAGGGTCACCCCCCGCTCCCCCCGAGTCGTGAGAAGGATCCTGGGTGTGAGGCCAAACCAATGCTCCTCAACCCCAAAAGCCCTAAGCCTTGTGTCCTGACCCCACCCATTACCAGTCTATAATAGAAGTAAACTGAAGGCTATATGTAATCACATTGAAATTATTCTCCAGCTGCTGGCATTCCCTGACCTAAACCTTCAAAGTTCACCCTGAACCCGACCAAAAATCACCCCCATATTTCCGTGATCCTAATGTTGACGCCCTGGTTTCTGGTATGGGCCCTTAACCCTGGGATCCTTATATACCTACTATACCCTGTATGTACCCTGAAGGGTCCTCAGAATAACCCTAAAAAGCCTAAGGGCCCATATTAGGGGCCCATACTTCTAACCTTAGATGCCCGAAACCCTAAAGCCTTAAATCGCGAGTGATCCCGCGGCCAGGGAGCTCAGAGCAAATGAGCTTCGAGGACTTTGCGCAACGCTTGACACAATGGAGTCCTGGCTGAGGAGTCACCACTTGAGCTATAGTCTTAAACTTCCGCAAGGGTGGTTTCTAGGGGACTTTGATAGGGGCTACTAAGGGGGGATACTGAGGGTTTAGACTATGGCTCACTTGTGGTTGGTTTAGGGTTCAGAAACTTTGTCTTAGGGCTTTCGGCCTTTTGTTTGTGGCGTTCATGGGCTGAATAGGGTTTTAAGGTTTACTGACTTAAGCTGCCTTGGCTTCCCCTGCTGGCTCCCACTACTGCGCGAGCACTGCGCTGAATGAGGGCTATCCTTCAATTGGGATATCATAGCCTATAGACTATAGTCTCCACCCTAAACCCACCCCTAAACCCAGTGTAGATTAAGATAATACCCTCCCTTGCTATCTAACATTTTGTAAGAAGACTCGATTGAGTCTGTTTGGTTCAACTACTCAAATACTGAAGTGGTTAGGCTTGAGGGCTTTGTGCAAGCAACTATGGCTTCGGCTATAGCTGAATATGTGACAGGGTTGCTTGTGGTTCGTTAGGACCTTAAATGGCAAAATGTGGACTCCGACGAGTCTAGACATCAAAAGAGATGTCCAAGACTTCGCTATACTGTATCATTTCATTGCATGGAGCTGGTCACGGAAAAGATATAGCAAATTGATCGAATAAGTTGGGCCTGTACCCTTCTAAGCGCCTAAATCCTAAACACCCTAAGCCCTAGACCTTTTGACTGCTCGTGGGAAGCCCGAGATTTGTCTCTTGTGGTGTTGGGATAGGTTTTAAACTTTAGGGTTTAAGGCAGCGGTACTTGATAAAAGTCTGCAGGACGGCATAGGATGAGTGGAGGTTTCCAAAACAGTCTATGACTTGGACGCAACAAGCCCGGAAAAAACCCCAACCCTAAACCCTCAAAACGCTGGGTTCCGGTTGAACAACTTAAATCTCAATTGCTACTTTAAGGGAACCATATCACTATATAATATCAATACTACGGTAGCTTATGATCCTTTATACTCAGACCAGGAACGCGATCTAAGCCTCACCTTCGTTATGTTACTGAGCAGAGCTGCTATGACTAAACCCGACACCCTAAAACCCTGAACCGCTAAAAACCATAAGACCCTAGAGCCCTGAACCCTAAACCCTGTGGCTTATCAGCTTGAAGTTAGCGCACCAGTAACAGCCAGCAGGACACGTGTGATTGTGAATTTCACTTATGTCTTATATTCATGTTGTTCCTTTGGCCGCGGACACAGAACCTTGCAAAGCCCCCCGGACTTCTAACGATTACTCATTTTATGACCCACATCGCTGAACCTTGAGCCCTGAATTCTCAAACTCTTCTCCCGCATGTCCTGACCCTCTGCAAACGCATCTACCGCATTTGCCCCGGCCAGGGACTTGATGTCAGTAAAGTCACGAATGCCCAGCAAATGATACGAGCACCCATCGCATTTCGTGTACTTGACCTGGAGCGTTGCGGCAGATACAGTGATAGCCGTAGTTCTTGCGAAGACCGCCAAAGTTGTAGAGGTGCGATGCTCGCGCTTTGTGTCTATGCTTTGTATCTTCATTACCCATGTTCTTTCGATGTTGTATTGGTGCGTGTACGCGTGTTTAAGATGAGTTGCCCTTCATATGAGTCATAGTCTAACGTCCTAGTATCCCCCTTGATAACCCCTATAGTAGTCTCCTTTTCTCATACCCTACATAACTCCCTTGAAGGAGTTTAGGCCATAGTTCATATCTTTGTGGACATATGACTCTATCTCCACATGCTGCCCTTCCCAGGCAGCTTTCTCCTTTCCGCCCTTCGAGACATGCGAAACCATAATACCAGGATTCTGGGAACCCAACCCTGAACCCACCCCATAATCGTGCTATAGTTTACATATATATATATATATGGACCATAATATATTCCTATTATTATCCCTGATAGTCACTCTTAGTGGGTGAGGGGTCCACCTAACCTAGACCCTAATAAGCCAAGTGGTGAGCAGACATGCCTACAAAACGCATACGCACAAAATGCAGAAATCATGGGTTCCCCTACTACCCCCCTCTATACTACCCCCCTAGGTTGCCCCCTTAATTAAAGTCTTTTTTGTGATAAATCCGTTTGTTACTCGGATTCAGGGCTGACACCAATTTTGGGTTGCTGCTCAGGAACTTAAATGCTTGTGATAACCGGGGCACCATGCCACTTGCAAAGTAATGTATCACTGCTAGATATCTATAGCAGGGTAACTTAGTTGAAGTTCCTGAGCATCCCCGCTTTGAGCGCCCAACTCTCAAATGTCGCAGCATTGCAACATCCACAGCGGCCCAGAATTTTGTCCGAAGATAGCCATCTTTCTCAGAAACCATGGGCTTAGGATTCAGGGTACCCTAAATCTTAAGCCCTAAACATCAAACCCTAAAAGCTTTTTCTAACCCTCACCTGGAAGACCTCCGCGCAAATCCTGCTTGAGCAGCTGTCCACGAGTCGAGTATGAAAAGCTTGCGCTGTTATCTCCTCCCAGGGACTTACTGGGTTGCTGTTAAGGAACTTAAATTAAGTTACTATATTGGGGAAACCCTATTATTTACTATATATATCCATTATGGTAACTTAATTTAAGTTCCTTAACAGCAACCCAGCTTATGCATAACACGGTTTAGGGTTTAGTGTTTAGCGTTCAGGGTTCAGGTTAAACTCCACCCAGCAATGGGTACCACAAGGGACTACCCTACATATTAAGGCCCTATTAATTCCATCTTTCGGACCCATTGCTATGGGGGTATTGGCCTAACTTATGCATAGGTTTCTCACAAAGGGGGATGCCTCTAGATTCTAATGCCTAAGCCCTAAAACCCTATGCCGTGAACCCAGAACCCGACTGAGGGCTCGGGGCAAGATGTACTAGGACTTCCAGCTTACACAGTTTTCGGATTGATGATCCGCAATAGTTTTCACAGCCCCGTGTTCCATGAAATGCCGGATTATCTTAAACACGCAGGGTTCAAACGTTGAATCCATAGATGCCAGCAATCCGCACAATCTTAGGTTGAAATCATGGGAGGGGGGGTAGTAGGCAAACCCATGAATTCCTAAAGCCCGAGGCCCTAGACCTGAAAACCTAAGCACACGACCCTACACCCAGAAGTCCTCCCTAGCGAGACCTGACGAGCTGCTTGCGCCCAGTAGCTCCACAGCTCTTACGGCATCCTCACATGCAGAGTTCTGGGCTAAGCATCTGGGGATTAGGGAATTTCGGGTTAAGGCCTTAGTAGGCTAACAAGTTGTGGGGGCTAGGGCTTGGAGCTCTTGATCTTTTTTGTCTTGATTTCAGAGCTAAATATTCGGGGGATCTCGGGGATGGGGTTACATTTATGGCAGCTGAGTAAAGGTTTTTGGTGGTTGAACCGAGCAAGATTAAATTTGATTCTGGATATGTATTCGATCTAATGTTTTCAAGTAACCTGCCGATTCGACTGACCAATCCCCAAACCTCATCTAAAACCCTTCCACCTAATATTAAACTCACCCACACCCTCCCCCCGTCCCCCAATATTATACATTCGCAATGTCTTAGACTACCCCACAGTTGGAGTATTCAATGTTAGGGGGGTGGGTGCGTTAGGGGAGGGGATTACAAGCGTTCTCGGTGCTTTCATGGAGGTGGGTTGGGCTGTGGATCTTCAAGTCTAAACCCCAAAGCCCTAAAAACCCTAAACTCCAAAGTGCGACGTGGCACTTTCAAATGGCAAGGAAACCTCAAGTCTCAATGTCCAAAACCCCCAAGCGCCAAGCTTTAAAGTCGAACCCTAAACATTGTAGTCCCCGGTAAGTACCCCCTTAAGTAGATAGAATATGGATCTGGATCATTTGGAATAAGATCCTCATATACCCCATATTCTATCCAAATAAAAGGGAACTATAAATCCTAAACCGCGCCACACGGTCTGTTTTCTAGTGAAGTTTCCACCACAGCCTGGTCTGCAAACCCCTTAGACCTTTATACTAATTCCTAGAGGTTCTACTACAAGAGCTTTTTTAAAGGACACTAAAGGGGATTGGAGCCTATAATCCTTGGGCTAGAAATGGGCTTGAAATCCTTGCTGACGCGGTTTGGGTTTAGGGTTTAGGGTTGCTGCCCCAAACACCAATGGGCTGCATAATTGTGGCCCCTTAGCTTCGGGTTCATTGCTTAGGCTTTAGGGCGCCAGGCATCAATGCTCTGCATAAAGTCGGTGAAGCTCTTGCCCTGTAGAGTGGTGCCCGGGCGATCATGCAGGAGCATCGCGGAAAGAGCGGGGGAGTGCTCCTTGATGGTTTAGGGTTTCGGGGGCCATAATCATGAAAAAACTTAAACTATGTCACTATACTACGGGTATATAGCAAATCATGGGGTTTCCTCATGGTTCCTTCAACAGCATTCCAGGTGATGGGAATGATGTTTGTGATAATAGGATGCTTTGCTTTAAGTCCTACATGTTTTGGAGTTCGAGGTTTGAAGTGTAGGGTGTTAAGGTCTACGCTGCCCGTCAGGTTTGGGATTTTGGGTCCCTTTAAGGATTGGGGACACTGGGATGCTCCAGGAAGAGCTCCGAAGCAATACAGCAGAGATTGTGTAGGGATGAGTGGGGCCCTAAACCCGAAACCCTAGGGCCGGGGATAGCAGTGCATATGTAGCTTGTCTCAAGAGCAGTGCCCGTCTGGCAAGGTACTTCAGCCGTTGAACTCCTGTCCAGAGACATGGCTACTCGGAAAGCGTTTCAATTGGGGACAATTCGGCTCGCATTTCAATTGGGGACAAATTGTAGTTTCCCGACATAGGGGAGTCCAATATGGACCCCCCAGACTCTGCAATCCGTATTGTGGAGATCCAGAAAGAAAGGGACCCCTAATTTTGGAAATCCAGATATCCATGGTGCAAGTCTGCTCAAGGGGGGAGAACATCCACCGAGATGTGCCCTAGGTAACTCTTAAGAAGCCCTCGGCTAAGAGGCCACAGAGGGTTAGACCGGAAAAGCGTTGGAGGAAACATCCCCATGCCAAAAAAATAACCGAGGTTCTGTGAACCTCAGGTCGCTATCAAGCTCCACCACGGCGTCACAGGTCAATCGAAGGAGGGATGAAGCAGCTGAGAGCCTTAGCTAGGTAGGTTTATAGTCCCCTTTAACTAGATAGAATATGGCTCTGGGTATATTATAACAAGATCCCCATATACACCATATTCTATCTACTTAAGGGGGACTATACGTAGTGGTTTAAGATTTAGGGTTTGGGTTTAGGGTTGTGTTTTAAAGGCTTGGGGTTGGAGCTGTAATGCTACCTATATTAAGAGATAAATATCAGGAGTGTTATGGCTGTTGTTTGAAATACTATCTGCCAGTGACTTGCATAGGTTACATAGGCATACACAGGCATTCTGCTATCGTTGCCCCATGCTAGCCACCGTGCACACTGTGACTTCAACACAGCACGTTCGAAGATATGGGTCCCCTTAAAGAACACATGTTCCAGTGAATCTTAGTAATCTTGAGAACCTCCAAGATTCATTTCCAAGGGGGGCCTCATTGGCTTTCTTTGTACTGCCAGTGGAGAAGAAGGGAAGGCAAGGGCCCGGAATCCGGGACCCAGCATCAAGAAGCTCTCATTGTGGTTGGAACAGCATCGATCACCTGTAGCTGTGTAGCTGGTAGCGAGGTGATTCAGACTCCCCAGTCACGGCACTGCCTGCTGGATGCCTGTTCACGTGATGTGAGATGCTGTGCTTCCTGAAGCCAGACCTAATTCGCATAGCATTGCGAGCCAAAAATGCTTGAGACACTTGGGGCATGATGAGTGTGCGACCTTGGGCCAGGAGGGCTTCTGCCTCCTTGGCGAGTTGCCTCGCATCGGCTATCATCCAAGCGCAAGGAGCGAAACAAGGCAACCGTACCATATCAAGGCACTCCAGCTCATGAAGTCTCTGCGCAGAGACCAGCTGCATGTCCATGTCAACCTGTCCATGTCCGTTAAAAGCACAGAATAAGCTCACGGATCTTGTTCTATGCAGTGGGCCGGCTTATGCCCAATCTTGCCTTGCAACTCAATTCCGTCTGCGCGCCTGGCGCTGGAAGGCTGGCGCAACAAAAAAAGACAGACAAAACATCACTGGCCTTCAGATCGCTTGACAGTAGCCACCTCGGCGCTCGGCACTGCCACCCACACATGCCAATATACTACCAAAAGGGTGCTTGTCTGGATGTATTCTGGGAGAACAAAATATGTCGTTAAACTCGCATGCACCATGAGTGAGTCCTCAGGTCGATGATGCCAACGTGGGCATTCCTATGAACGCTGGACACAGCATTGGTATTCCTGTTGTCGCGAGAGAGCACTGAGTCCTCATGTCGATGATGCCAGCGTGGGCGTTCCTATGAATGCTGGACACAGTATTGGTATTCCTATTGTCGCGAGAGAAGACTAGCGCCACAACACTGCGAATACTCATGCTGTTTAAACTAACCAAATGTGCGCTGCGCCGCCCAGACCCCTCAACAAAAAAAAGTTCAAGGCTTCTGAAACCAAGCAAGAAGAACTATGTAACTACGTTTCTGGAACACTTGTTCCTCGGCAGTCATGCTTGTGGTTCTTGGGGCTTGAGGCTTGAGCCTCGCAAGATTTCACAAAAACCGCGGGATAACATGTGTTGCTTTGTGTATGGCCTGCAATGGCACCGTCTGTGGGGCGCTGTACACTCCCACCTCGCGGTGCGCAAACGAGATCCCCATCTGCACCAATCCAACGTCTGAAGTGGCGTGCCACAATCGCAGGCGACCGCACCAAGTGAACGGTCCTGTACCAGCAAACTTTGTGACACCAAGGAAGCAAAATCAACGTGGATGTTGACTGGTCCTCACGGGCAAAATTTGGCGAACACCTGAGCCAAGAAGACAATGAAACACGCTACGCGGCAAACCAACTGCTTCATTCCGAGCAAACCACGGCAGTGCACGGGGGGGCCTGGAAGGACGCCCGATGCATATCAAGATTGACAGTGGTCTAAAGCACCAATTCCTTGCCTTGCACTTGCCTGTACACTGGATGCCTGGTAGCATTCGACTCTGTGGAATCGAGCACCTGTGTCCAGTCTGAGTCGCCGGCGTTGGCCTGCAAGCCATCAAGAAGCTTCAAGCTACCAACTGCGCTACGCGCTGGTGAAGCCAACTGTTCATGGAAATGCTTGAGGAATCCCAACACATGCAGAGTGTTTTCTGCATCTAATGTTGCTCTCACTGCATTTGATCATCTGCACAGTAGCATCAGGTCGCTCAAGAGAAATTGCCGGGTTTTGGCGCGTAGGCGAAGCTTCATCGTGGCATTGCCTGGGTCGCTTGATGTCCTCCATGCAAGAAGGTGACGAGCGGAGCCTCCTCCGCAGCGAATAATACCTCCAGCAGTGACACTGCGAATCTTTGCCGTTCAAGAAGCCGCGGTGCAGAGAACTCCCCAAAGGGTACTTGCGCGCCTTCTTTGAGGCCACTGCTCAGAATTGACATCGCCAACCAACTCGTCATGCAATTTCGTCATTGTCTCACCAATCAAGCGTCGCACAGACGGAATGGAGCACAAACGCGCAGCCTCACAGAAGAGCTCGTGAGCACAGATGGAGACCTCCGTATCCTCGTCGTAGCAATGTTCCAAGACTGCTGCAACCATTGTCAAGAGGTCAGTGAGTCTGACAACGATTACAATGAAAAGGCGAGCAACAATAATACCGCTGGCCCAAGAAGGAATGATCAGCACGAATAGGATCACGACCACCCTCTCCTGATCCACCCCCCACCACCAGTACCGGTACGCACCAGCACCACAACTGCTACGCAGCGGCGGCGACCACGACGACCACTTACTACTACTTAACTACTACCACTACTACTACTACTACTGCTGCTGCTGCTACTACTACTACTACTACTACCACCACTACCATGACACTACTACTACTACTACTACTACTACTACTACTCCTGCTACTACTACTACTACTACTACTGGGCGTGCACATATGTGCATGAGTGGCTTCGCTGTACTCGAGCACTCTGAGTCTGCGTTGGAATGACTACTACTACTACTACTACTACCACCACCACCACCACCACCACCACCACCACCACCACTACCACTACTACCACTACCACTACTATCGCCGCCGCTGCCGCCGCAATACCACCATCCCCGCTGCGGCGACGACGACGACCACGCCATCACCAGGCTAACAGCTTGACACTCCTGCCAAACTTCTGCGTGAGAAACATATTTCTGACCCGAAAAATGTTCTCAATTTGTAAATGTAGTCCGTCGCCTTTTCGGGGAGGTGGCTGGCACCGTGTCCAGCCATCAGCTGGAAACAACACCAGTGCTGGCCTGCGGAATACGTGAATCCATTGCAAGCATTGTCAAGATGTCAAGATGAACGCAGGGCTTAACTCAAGCTTTGAAAGCTTCGCGCTGAAATCTACCTGTCACAGCACGCACGGGGTCGCGTGCAAAGTGAAATCGTCTCAAATGTACCGGTTTCTCCGATTGAAGACTCACCGAGCGCAAGGGTTGCTTCCGTCCCGGACTGGGCGGCAGGCTTTTAGGGGAACATTGCCTACAATGCAAGCCTAAGTGCCCCGAGTCCGCTGAACCGTTCCTCACATGAGCCTCAAGCTGGGACGATTGAGGGTTTGACGTGCGCTCATAAAGGCAGCGCGCCCTCCAGCACCTAACGTCCAAAAGCAATGCAGATCACAAACTCATACCATCGCAGAACTAGCATCCAACGTTGAAAAATGCTCCGGAATCACAAAACCCTTTGATGTTCGAATCCCGAAAAAGCACTGATGTAAGCACAAGGTACATGCGATGAGCTTCTGGCTGACGTCGCTCTCCTTGTGAGACAAGCGGGCTGCGTGTGTCCCAGAATCCAATCTGCAGGAGTTGCATTCTGAGATGGCACACGCTACGTGTTGGTGAGCGTTTGGGTACAAAGGAAAATACCGGAAGGATACCTCATGTGGACGCAACAAGCCCACGCTGATCCCCGCATCTTGCGAATCTGGGCGTGGCGCTTTTGCAGGGTTCGTCCAGCCAGCCACAAGTGCGGAGGGCCTGGCAATCGCCCAAACAAGTGGCTTCAGTATCCAGCAATCGTCTTCGTCCCACTTATCCTGAAGACAGCAAGTGCCAAAAATGCTTCGCTGTCATTCAAGAACAGACTTCTCTTCAACGCAGACAGCGAATCATAGCACCCTGCGCTACACGTGTCCTGACATCAGCATCACTGGACCCTGCCCCAGAAGTCTTATACACGTTGCATCCTCTTCTTGGAACAACAGCTACACAAATATACTGCAAGTGAGTGCAATCGCCAGCGCAGGTGGGTGCATGGCTGAGCACAGTCCAAGGTTTTGCATGGCCCAAAGGCAGACACGGAACGAAGATTGCACCCATGTAAGTGCCCATGCTAAGAAAAGCTGTGATACTGCTGCGCATCGACGCTGGGACACAGGGGCCACATGCTCTGAAGGTTTTTGCTGAATGCATTCGTGAATTGCCTCCCAAACTGGGCGCCCTCCAGGAGGCTCTGTGCCACTGCCTGAAACGACTCTGATTTGAGCGACATGGCCTAGTTTGATTCTTCCTGCGCTCGTGTCCAGGCCTTTGAAAGCGAGGTGGCTTGCCGCGAGGTTTGCAGCAGGGATAACAACTCCGGAACCTCATCGTGCTTCACTTGCAGCTCCAGGGCTTAACTTCAATGCAGATAGGACAAATTGGGAGCAGTGTGCGAGCCGCTCCCCTCGAGATGAGTGCCCAAGCCGAGGCACCTGAAGATTTTTTGACATAGCCACGTCCTGACAAAACACCAGCCTGCAAGGCGAAGCACAAGACAAGAACCTCATCATTGACTCATCGGCCAGGAGGCGTTGGCAACAAGAAGAAAAGCTCCCTTCAGGTTAAACCGCGCTACAAAGAGCAGAGCAGAGTTGAGCTCAACTGTAGGCCTCTTGGTGGACCTCGCGGACCTTGCTCGCCATCCTCGGAAGCAAAAGCTGAAACGCACTGATATTCTTGTGCGGTTTGAGTGACAAAGTACTACTTTGTTGCTCTTTAGCTCAAACGCTTGCAAGCCTCAGCGTTCTCGGGAGGAGCTCAACTTGTGGTGCTGCAGAGTCTGCAGGGTCTGCCGCTGGGCTCGCATCGATGGAGACTGAGAGCTGGCTCTCCTCGCCCACCATCCCGGCTTCCACTTGCATCTTCAAGCTCTGGTACTTCGCACTTGCTTCTTGCCGGAATCTCCGCTCGAGGGCCAATTGCTCCAAGACCAGGTCCACAGAATTTTGCAGATGCTGGATCAGCGGATCCAAGCTACGACTTCTTCCACTTCCTTCAAAAGATCCACTAATCCTGGCAGGCCAAGCTTGCGACACCTCAGCGGTTCTCGCCAAGGACACAGCAGGCATGGTCTCCGGACCCATCCTCGGTGGGCTTCAAACCCCGTCGAAGCCTCCTACCTACATACAGAGATGTACTAATTAGCAAGGAATCCTTCCTAGCGCTTCCGGTTCTGGATTGCTCTTGGTCTGCTCCGTGGTCGGGCCATCCGACATCTGCGGGGCTGAGATCACATTGGGTCCAATCCCCTTGCCATTTGGTTCCGGATCCTAGCACAATCAGTATGGCGATGAAACGTGTGGAGCCACTCACTGCCTCCACAGCCAGCCCGAAATGCTACATTTTGCAATTGTAGAAGCCTGAGTAGTTTGCCCAATCATCTTCCCTGAAAGCCTTCATAACTGCACTAAAAATACCTTCCAACACCTAGTGTGCATACTTGCTAGTTGCCATGAATAGGAAAATCCCAATATGGACACCCAAATACTATAATCCTTATTATTGGGATCCCAAATGGTACCGCTAGTTTTTGGAAACCCTAAAGACTACATAACCCCTATGTAACCCTATATCCCCTGGAAAAAGGTAGCCCTAACTTCGGGAAACTCCCGCTTAGGCCGCGCCTAACCCTGAGCCCTCAACCCCAAACCTCCTAAACCC
>CAJNIZ010045460.1:126544-145927 GCA_905231905.1 Symbiodinium pilosum
ACCCTAAACCCGAAACCCTACATTTATTCGTCCCTGCGGCTGCTTGGACAAATTGCTGGCATCCACGTTGAGCTCCGCCTTCATTCCTTCGCTTTAGCAGAGAGATTTCCGGTTTAGGCTTTATAGGACTTATAGGATGTATAGGCTTTGTAGGCCTTATAGGCTTTATAGGCTTTACAGGATTTGTAGGATTTATGGGATTCATAGGATTCAGGATGCATAGGATTGATAGGATTTAGGGTCCTGGCACACTAACAATCGCTAGAAAGAAGAAGCGGTTTTGAGACCATGATGGTGCATATAAGGCATCAGTTCGGGTGAAGTTGGATGAGGTCATCGTTAAGATTTGCCCTGTGGTGGTCTTCTTGATAATCACCTAGGCCTACCCCTTATACAGACCTCCCAAGCACCCTTACAACAGGCAGTCGAGGTTCGTCGTGCCAAGTGGGGAATCAATTTCTTCTGCGGCATGAGAGGGCTCAATGTTACGCGGAGGTGATTACAGGGTTTAGGACCTAATTTCGGCTAAAGCCTATAAATTGGGTTATTCCCCCTTACAGTAACAGTTACCACAAGGGGTAATAGGAATTATAACAGCCCCCCTAATAAAGCCTCCTTTAAGGACAGTTACTGGGTGGGGGAATGACCCAACCTATAAACCTCAAAATGGCGGGAGGTTGTTTTTGTAAGTTTTGGCTCAGGGATCTGTTGGGCAAGGTTTGGCTCGCGCGTAAGATGAAACCCCGCCAAACCTTTGTTTGAAACAAACAGCATGCTGGTTTCAGGGTTAGGTTGAGGATATGGGGCTTTACTTTAAGCCCCTCACCCTAAACCCTAAACCCTAAAACTAAAGCCCTAACCCCTAAACCCTAAACCCTACAAAAACGAAACCTTAAACCGGCATCCAAGGCTCTCATTGCTGCTCTAAAGAATCCGCTCATGGCTACAGCAGCCAGGGACGTGTAGAGGTCCAATCGTACAAGAAGTGAGGGGTCGGGCTTGCTAAGCCCAGCACCTCGGGATTGGGCTTGGTTTAAGGTTTCGGGTTTAGGGTTTTAGGCTTGAGGGATTAGGGTCTAAGGCTTAAGGTTCTGGATCTATTCGATCAAAAAGAGTACTCTACTAACCCAAACCCCTACAATTGGGACCCTACTAAGGTGATACGATAGATCTCTAATCCCTATGAGATGGTTGGGGTACTAAGGCCCCTTTATTATCCATAAGCAAGTTCAGAGCCTCAAGTTAAGCCAATCTGGGATCATTGCTTCTGTTAACGACTAGTCGGAATGAGGTGGGTGAGGTCGTCATATCTGCGGTTTAAGGCTTAGGGTTTAGGGGAGGTTCAGATTCAATTTTTATTGGATCTAGACCTCAGGGTCAGAGTTAAGGGTAAGGCTTTTAGGCCCAGGGTTGAGCTTAGCATGGTTGAAGGCGTACGTATGCTAACCGCATACAACACCACAGGCACAGATTGCAAGAGCTATAGTCGAAACTTCTAATATCCCCCTTGATAGCCTCGATAATAATCCCCTATATAATCCTTATATAACCCCCTTTAAGGAGTTTAGACTCTAGCTCACAAAACGAAAATTTGTTCAACCTCATGTTTCTACCCTAAACCCCTCCACCCAAAACGTAAAACTTAGATTTGACCTCTCCTGAGCGAAGCTAAGGCCTAAACCCCAAATCCTAAACCCTGAACCCTCTACCCTAAATCCTACACCCGAAACCCTAAACCCTAAATACTAAACCCTCTAACCTAAATCCTACACCCGAAACCCTAAACCCAAAATACGAAGCCCTGAATCGCAAGCGAAAGAAAAGAGTGGCGGAAAATCGTTGTACTTACGAAGGGAGGTTCTTCCTGCGGCCAGCAAACATTACCCAGGTGTTGTTTCTTAGGGTTCAGGGGTTTAGGGTTTATATGGTTATAATTATAGGGCTTACATAGGGCTTATATCGGGTTATAGGGTTGTAATTATTGGGCTTATACAGCATTCATACAGGGTTTTATGGGTCAAGGCACTGTCTATGACATCGAAATCCTCGAAGCTTCGTCGAAGGAAGCACAGCACGGTGAAGGAGAAGTTCACGGCCAGCACAGTGAAGCCGCGCGTCGCCAGAGGGACTGAGGGCAAGCGGATAAGACATAGGCTCACAACCCAGCTCACGAACAGATCCTCTGGTGCTGAGTGGGAAGGGAGCAAGCCCACAACTCCCAACCCATTGAACGCCACGTAGATGACGTCAGACATGCAGGCGTGGCAAGTGTCCGGGAAAATGATGCAAGCCAGCGCAAACACCAATGATGTCAGGGCAGTCCACAACTGCGGCAATGAGAGCCAGTAAGTATTGTTCGTCATTACCGCCACTTGGCCCAGCAGTACGCCAAGACAAGCGATGCTGGCAAGATAGACTGTGATCACGTAGGTGACGCGCCTATTCAGGGCAATTTAGAATACATATTATTCCCAATGTAATGCCATTTTGGTACTATTCCCTATATAAACCACCATTTAGGGTCAAATAGCCCAGGGCCTATGAAGGTAGGCTGATTCCTTTTGAAGCTGTGCGTCTTCGAGGTGTTCCGCCCGCTTGAACAGCAGGGATCGCAGACCCCGGATCCCACGTTTGATGCAGCTCTTGATCATGTGCGGCCTTTTGAAGCACAGGAACAGCCCCTTGGTAAAAATAATCAACTCCACCACAATACAAATAGCGACGAAGAGCGCCCGCTGAAAGTCATCCAGCGCCATGGCGATCAAATTGGTGTGAGGGCGGAGATAAGGGATCCCAGCGAATATATTTGAGTAGGTTCGAAGGCTGTACGGAAAACATGCTACTGTCCTGGAGAAACCGCTGCCAACTACTTAGTTAGATTCTCCATCTCACATACGCCTGCTTCTCCCAAAGCTCGCTCTTGCTTCTACCAGTGGGCCAGATGCTGCAAAGAAGAGGCTTGACTTGGGCTCACTCCCTTTTAAGGGGCCCGAGAGAACCCCGACAAACATATACATGGATTACTTTTCGGTTATCTATGCATATCCTCATAGAATACCAGGTTCCGTTTAATCTTCCGTTTTCCCATTTGATTCTCCAGTCTATTGCCCCTGTATGACCCAAAGAATCCCTGCATGACCTTAAACCCTAAGTCACGGCTACCTGGGTCCCCTTAAAACCTCTTGCCCTAAAACTCTATAACCCTAAGCCCTAAACCCTAAACCCTTAGCCCTAAACTCGAAACCCTAAGCCAAGGCTGCCTCTTTCCCGTTAAATCACCCCTAGGGAATGAAAGCATGCCCTGGCTCCAACAGCCAGCGCGCTCCCAAGATCTGCACGGCACACAAACGGATTTCGTTTGGGTATACTGCTCCCACCCTGTAAGAGTATATATTATGGGTCATAGTAAGATGAGCTATATTGTTGAAATGCTATCCAACTGCTACAGGGTGGGGGCAGTAGCGAAGATTTCGTACCGGCACTCTTCATACGATTTGCTTTGCCTTTTGGGTGGGATTACGAAGATATTTTGGCTGTTTCCAAGAGTTGGAGTCCCCTGTTCATAGGGCCTGCACAATCTGGAGAAAAAGTTCAGTGTCTATGCTCAAGGCGACTGAGGGAGTGCCCTATTTTACCTTTTATGCTTGTACTAGACCTAGGGTTTAGGGTCTAGGATTTAGGGGATTTGGGGCTTTAGGGTTCCGTCCTCACCACCCTAAACCCTAAACCCTAAACCCTAAACCCTAAACCCTAAACCCACCCCTGAAGCACCAGCGAGCGTGCGATTTCAGGCTCGCGGCCTCATCAATGACGTGACAAATGGGGCCGACCGCCCATGCGGACTGGGAACCGCAGCATTGGTGCGGCTGCCTCAGGATTTGGGGTGTAGGGTTTACCCTAAACCCTAAACGGTTTATGGTTTAGGCCTGGCTTGCTGTTATGGAATTCAACTTAGGTTGCCATTCTGGAGCAGCCATGGTATTGACTACATCCATAGTATGGCCTAATTTCAATGCCTTTGTGGGCATAGGATCTCGACGCAGACTGGCATGAAACTCGAAAAGGGTCCTGCAAAAAACCCTGTTCCTGTTCAGTGGGATGCCATTCTTGCTTGAGAACGAGGCAGTACTAGGACTTGGAGGATGCCAATAGTGTGACCCTTTGGGGGCGTGGCGGCGGCAGGGGTGGCCATTTGCGTGGGAGAGATGGCGGTGGTGGCGGTGGTGGGGGCGGCGGCGGTTATGATGGTGGTGGTCTGTGTTGGGGCTCTTCATGTGGCGTTTGAGTCCTGATACTCAGTTCCTGCAGTCATGTGCAACACCCTAAACCATAACTCTAAACACCCCAAACCCTATAATTAAACCCTATAAACCCCATGAAACCTAAACCCTTGCAAACCCTGACCAGGAACTCCCAACCTGCAGCCAAAAAACCGGTGTTCAGAGATGTGGATCAAGCCAACTGCGAACAGCATTGAAGACTCTTGGGGCTTAAGGTTTAGGGTTTAGGGCTTGGAATAGGGCTTCCTTGCAAAGGCTTACGGATATCATCAAGCACTCAAGTGTGAGCTTTGAGAATACAAATTTGATGTTACTTAGCAGTCACCAAGGGTTCTGGGCTTACAGCATATTTTAGTGGTTCTAAGTGGGGAATGCTAATTCCCTTATTCCTTACTAAGAACCAGCAATTGTATAGGTGTCAAGGTCGGGGACAGATCCACGATTTTGGGCCCATAAGCCCAAACCTTCAACGGCAGGGGGTTGAGGACTGAACTTTCAAAGCGGGTTGCCCGCTACCAGGTGCAAATCAGATCCCCTTCCCATGTCTACGAGAAGAGCTTATCAAATCACAATTAAAGCACTTCAGGCTCTCAAGCTGTTTTTTGGGGTATTTGGGAGACGCAGGCAAGAGTTCTGTCGGAGTAAAGAATTGGTACCAGCACCCTATTCCCAGGTAAACCCTAAGCCCTTGATGGCGATTGGCTTAGGACGCCCCTGCTCATCGTCTATCGAGAATTGAACCCTCATAGTTGCACCTTCATTTGGCAGAATGAACTGGGGCAATGCAAAACCCAAAGAATATGACACACAGGGCCCTCAATAACTGCCTAATCTGGTCCTAAACCCTCAAACCCTAAACCCCCACACTCTAAACCAACCCTAAGCAACGGGGACGACAAGTAGACCTCAAATTGATCCTAAACCCTAAACCTGTAGGCCCCTGTATGAGGAATCGCGTTTTGGGGTCAAACTGTACACTTTTTTGTTAGGCTCGCACGAGCAATGCTGAGTGGTTGAGGCTTAGTGTCAACAGAAGGAGGGCTCCCCCTCTGCCTCTCTGCCTGCCTTCAACTCTGAACCCTAAACCCCTAAACCCTCTGAAACCGGGTTTCATTCCCATCCCATGGATCCGTTATGCGGCGGCCCCTGCTTTGAGAAAACCCCTATCTAAGCAGTTTTTGCTGTTGTTGACCCATTGTAAAACTCTTTTCTTCTTTTCAAGCTAGGACAACTAAATGGACAATACCGCCTCACTCTATGTGAGCGACTATAGCACTCATTTTTCTAATGCGATTCGTCCCTAAACCCCTGGGTTGCTGTTAAGGAACGTAAACTAAGACCCAAAATATGGGCATATCATAAATAACAGGGCTTCCTTATTATAGCAACTTAGTTTAAGTTCCTTAACAGCAACCCCGTAGACTGGGTGAGCCCAGCCTATACATGCAGAGGGGAGGCTCGCTTCGGGCGGCGCATCGGGCCATGCCGTATTCAGCCTGGCATTCTTTGGGTTCAGGGTTTAGAGCGTTTAGGGTTTAGGGGTTAAGGGTTTAGGGGGTTTAAGGTTTAGGGGTTAAGGTTTAGGTCTTAAGGCTGGCGTAAAATACTTATCAAAACACACGAAATCAGACAACCTTGGTAACATTTTTAAGGCGATGGATGCACTTTGTTTGATCCGGTTGGGACATGTAAAGACCACCAGTTTAACAGGTGACAGTCAAGGATCTCCAAGGATTGCTTTTGTTTTTTGATTAAGAAAAGCCCAAAATCCTGAAGTTCAATCCCTAAACCCTTATCCTTAAACCCGAATCCCTAAAACATAGTCCCTGAACCCTAATCCCTAAACCCCGTTGGAGTTTATGATCTCGAGGGGTCGCAGAGTTGTAGTTTTTGCTGAAAGAATTGTTGTGGCCGACATCGTGTCATCCTTTCGACAGGGACTCCCGAAAAGCATCCCTAAGTTTTGGAAAAAATGTGACTAGCATGCAGAAAACAAGCAACGCTGCTGTGGTCACGGCAGAATATACAGCCACCCTACTGACTGACATATTGCAGATATACCATCGCCCAATAGCCACCCATATACTTTTCAAACAATTGGACCCTAATAGAAGGGCCCAAAGCAGCGGAATGAAACTCTGGCAAGCAACTCTTGCAAGTTACATACCCTTATCTTCCAGCTTTTCCATTCCCTTTCGCATCCCTACAAGCACCAGTTTCCATGTCATGTTCAACTTCCTTTTCCATCTGATGCTCCATTATGTGGATAGACCCCGTAGAAGTTGCCAAGGATGTAGAGCTAGGCACTAAGCTGTGGTTCAAGCCTCTAAGTTCCATTGCAGCTGCCGTCCTCTGCACCCACTCATCACCAAGAGCCGCAAGGGGGCGGGAGCCCACATGCAAGGCATACCTGGCAGTTCAAGTTGTCATTGGGCGGCTGTAGCCGGAGTAGTAGTAGCAGCAGCAGTAGCAGCAGCAGCAGGAGCAGGGGCATTAGTAGTTCCTAGCAGCTTGCTGTTGGTGCTGCTGGTGCTGCTGCTGCTGCTGCTGCTGCTGCTGCTGCTGCTGCTGCTGTGAGCCCTTTTTGGTGCACAAGCCCGGCTGTAGACTTCCAGAGGATAAGGCCAAGATGAGGTGCTTGCATCAAGGATCCTCTACTTGCCTTGCTAGAGTATGGGAAGACGCATCCAAGCCAAACGCGTCTAATATTTTGCCACATGGGAGTGTCCCAACATGAGGGGTACTTTTCCATGGGTCCCGAATGAATGATAAGGGTTACACTTTTTGGTGGCCTCTACTAGTGTCTCCCTATTTCAGGGAACTACCATGCTCAATCAACCCTTCCACTCAGGATGGCTTTCTTTCAGGGGCGAAGTTCTGAAGCAAGGGGGGGCTGCTGTTCGCCAGGCTTTGAACTCAAAGACCTCGAGTGTAAGATTCGTGTTTTTTTGGGTTTGGGGGGGGCTCATCCTTTTTGAATGCACCCCTTTCATTCGCTATCTGCTAAAAAAGCTCTGCACAAGGGTGTAGGGTTGAAGACTCAGGGTTTGGGGTGCAAGTCATGTAAGAAGCTGTTCTCTGGATTCGTGGTCCTACGCCCAGGTGCCCCCAAATGTACCTCTAGTTAGCAACAAATGAAGAAAGGGATCCTTGCAGTAACCTCTAAAAATCCTCAGATAAGGTTTAGGGGTTAGGGGTTAGGGTTGGGGGGTGATATGATCTGCGGTTCCATTCCTTCATTCGCTGTTAACCCAGACTGAAAAGGTGATCTTACTTACGCTGACCACTAATATGGGAACCTACAACTATCCTACTCTAGGGTCCTGATTTAGGTCTTGGAGGAAGTAGATTAAGTAAACTTCTCTTATTACAGAACTACATTTCCCTTATAACCCTAAACTCTAAACACTCTCTTCCCCAATAGCCAAAGTTAAACAAGTTTAAACTTCATTATAGAGACCCAAAACGGCAGCCCAAAAAGTTTATAGTTCTTCTATCAGCTAAGTAAGTAAACTGAACAGAGGTCACAAAGTGCAGCTGAAGGACCAGCCAACGGGAATTCGCCAGCTGCGGTTCTCAATCTGCTTTCTGCCTGCAATCATGGCCTTGGCGAGTTCAGGGTGTAGGTAGGGGTTCTAGGGTTTAGGGGTTTAGGGTTTTGGGGGTTTAGGGCTTTACGGGCTTAGGATTGGGACTTATTGGCTACCTTTGCCTCCATAAGTCCAGGTAGGGGGATTCTAAGTTGGGGTACGGTATACGCACAGTCCAACGGCTGCTACTGTCATTCTTCATGTGGATAATGCCCTCCCCTAATACTCAAACCCACACCACCCTCATGTCAAATAAGCCCAATATACTACATAATTATAGAACGGCAGTCTACCACAACTAGAATATTCAGCATTATTGGGGGACGAGGCCATACGAGGCCTTCAAACCTAAACCGCCGTATTAGGGGGCAGGGATCAACGCCAACCTAATCTGAACCTACTTCCCCCCGAACCTGCATGGGATTACAACACGCCTCTAAAGCACAACCCTAAAACCCTAAAATCAACGCTGAACTGCAAAACCCTACACCCTAAGCCTAAGAACTGTGGGATCCCAATAAATGGCGAAAGAGACAATCTGAGCAGTGACTGCGTCTTGAGCTTCGAGTGGCTCCAAAAGCACGTCTACTTTTGCAAGGGCAGAGGGATAATCTTTGAAGAGCATGTTCTTAAGGGGGGGGTAGTAGGGAATAGGGGAGTATTATATATATATATAGCATTTATATATGGATTTTATATTCCTTATTCCCTACTTACCCCAGTAAGGTTTGGGGAACATTTATTGGCCAGGGTTTGGGGGTTGAGGTTGATGGTTTTTCGCTGTCGCCGATGTTTTTGTTGGGCAGCAAGTCTGTCTTGTTCGTGTCGAATTCGAATGCCGTGTGGGTTGAGGTTGAGGGGCAGGGCCGCTTTACCCAAACCCTAAACCCTACCTAGCTGCTGACTTCCCTCTCATCTCTAAGACAACCACAAAGCCTGAAGCCCCGCACTCTCTTCTGTTCTTCTAGTACTTTTAGGGCTTAGGGTTTAGGTTAATTGCCAGGGTTGTTGGCAAGGTGGACTGTTGCTCACTAATGGGGACCTTATTCTTCATTTGAAGCTGAGCAAAACTCCCACTCCCAATGTGTGCGGAGAGCATAAGATGAACATGACAATTGTGTTGTTGACTTAGATGGAAAAACTGAGTTTAGACCCCAAACCCTAAACTACGTAGGTTTGGGTGGCTTGGCCGCCTCATACCTCGTGGGTTGGTGAATTTGTTGAATGGCCTTCCACAGTCAGGCCATTGCAGCACCTCGCCATCCGCGATGCACTCAACATCACTTTGCAGCTGGTCCCTCCATGTTCCACCTAACGTCACAGCAAAGCCTAAACCCTAGACCCTAAAAACCCTGACCCCTAAACCCTAAACCCTGAACCCTAGACCCTAAAATGCGGACCCCTAAACCCTAAACCCGTATCCCTGAATTCAACTCAGTGCGCGGCTCGTCCCTGCTGGGAGCCTTGCACTGTAAGTGCTTGGCGGACCGAGGGCGCGGGCTCCGAAGCTGTTGCTGGTCCTGGATTAGGGTTTAGGGCTTAGAGTTTAGGGTTTAGGTTTTAGGCTTGTGGATTTAAGCTTCGGGGCTTAGGATTTACGATTTTCTCTTTGGGTTGACTTTAAATTTAAATTTAGGATTTTGGGTTTAATTTGGGGTTTGGGATGTGGGGGCTAGGCTTAGCGGGCTTAGCGGTCCTGCAAGAGAAAGCATGGATCAACCACTTCGGGAATGGCAACTGAATTTAGGTGCTAGAGTTTTGGATTCAGCACGTAAACGTAGCACTGCAGCAATGTGCCGCGAGCCGCTGACAACTTGTGAATGTTTGAGCCCACATCAAGTAGCTGTCGTGCGATGCGGTGCGGTTTCGGGTTTAGGGTGTAGGCTTTACGGCTAAGGGTGAAGCTGCATGCCTTGTTCTGCTGGGCTTTGGCATTGTCATCCATCAGCCAGCTTTGTGCTTCATCAGCCCCGTTCGGGCGTATGTGACAAAACGCCTGGTAGTGGCCTGCAAAGAAAGTTGCATCATCATCACCACCATCAGCATCATCCGAGTAATTAAGGGTCTATCTACACACAGCAAAGGGCTGGACGAAAGATACTGCGATATACGACGAGGACGGGGACCACGGCCACGGGGTAGAGGCGCGGCTACAACTGCAAGGAAGTCAATGAGACGGTGGAAGTCCTAAAAACCCATAGCTCCCCCTCGATAGGGTTTAGGGTTCAGGCTTTTTTGGAGCCCGTTCTCCATGGGTTATGTCTACAAGGGTTTAGGGTTTAGAGTGTAGCGTTTAGGGTGTAAGGCCGTGTGTGCGTGTGCGAGCCCTAGGCGGCAAAAGTTCGGGTTGAAATGGCCAGCCACCATCGGCCAAAGCAGCATGTCGCACAGCACAAGCACTCGCTCAAAGATACCTTGCTGCCTGACAACACGCTCATTGCACCATATCACAGCAAACTGCAAACCCTAATCCCTCAACCCTAAACCCTTGACCCCAAACCCTAAGCCCAAAATCCTAAACTCAACAACCTTATCCCTCTGGCGCCTTCTGGCTCAACACTGGCCACGGATGCTGCAGGCGTGGTGACGGTGCCCACTCTCTCGCCTGGGGAGGGGGGGTGGGGTGGGATGAGTCGCATGGCGTTTAGAAGGTTTATGGTTTGGGGGATTGGGGGTGAATTTTTGGGGGCGCTCGCTTAGGGCTGCTGAGGAACGTAAACTAAATTACTATAATAAGGACACCCTATTTTTTACTATATACTCATCATATGGCAACTTTTAAGTTCCTTAACGGTAACCCAGGACGCTTGTGAGTGTTGGGGGCTTGCGGTGAGGTGGGGATTCGTAACATGAGCTCAAGAATATTCCCTGCCGAAGCAAGTCAAAAACCGCCCTTGGGCTCTCAAAGCATCGACTGTCCGTTTGAAGATGTGGGTGGTTGTGAAAATCATGGGCCCTTTTTGGGTACCCTAATATTAGGTGTCGTATTATAATAGGGATCCAAAGAGGGACCATAATTTTAACAACCACCCAGGTGGTGTCATGGCAGTTTAGCGCTTAGGGTAAGTCTGCCAAGCAAATCTGCGCCTGCATCCGATGCACTCTGATCGCGCGCCATCCATCTTCGGACGTGGCCCTTGCATGCACTTCGGGCTTAGGGTCTAGGATTTAGGGGCGGATTTTTAGCCGAAGGGATGCCAAAATGACAACAGCATTTACTCCTGGAAGCTTGCAATGATTTAAAATCCTGCATGAAACTATGAATCTTAACATCTTCCCTTGAGCGATCCGTAAACACTAAACACTAAACCCTACACCCTAAAACCCTAAAACCCTAAAACCCTAGGACCCTGATCCCTCCCCTAGAACCCTAAAACCCTAAAACCCTAAATCAAGGGTGAGTTCCGTGTGAGCTTACTGGGGGTTTCCCAAAATTAGGGGTACCTTCTGGGGGTCCCTATAATAAGGAGTAGTATATTGGGGTCTATATTAGGGTTACCTAAGTTTGGGAAATTACCACTATCCTTGTAAATCCGATCTACAGGATTGCAACAGGGATCATTCTGTCATTTTGTTCTTGAGGGCAGAAGAAGTCGTGTTCTACACCTTAATGGTTGCACTTTTGCTGTTGATGGTACCATCATTGCATGAGCGATTCGGACCTTCATTAATATCCATGTTGGACCTCTCTTATTCTAAGCGTTATAATCCGAAAAAAATCCGAAAACCAATCGGGTTGCGCATGCCTGGAGTATCAGTCCAAATCTGATTTGAGGCATGGCTGTTGATCAGAACCTTTGCCAACAACAACCTCTACCATCATTGTGATAGTGATCAGTTGCGGTTCATGACGCCACGCTTCATCAACACTCTCGATGCCTCTTGCGCCAGCTTCTGCTGAGCAGCCTTTTTTTGGTGGCTGAACTAGTAACACTGGATTGCTCTTGTAAGATACCAGAACCAAAAGGAGTACATAATCTTAATTACTGTATTGGGACAGGCAGGGACTCCCCTAATGAAACACTACTCTGCTGAACGAGCCAGGTGGCCTCCCTAGTATGAGTGGGCCCAAAAGCAAAATCGAATTGCCCACGGCGGCTTCTCAGCAAGTGCACATACCTATAAACCTCTAGTCCCCGTGAAGCTTATGCTTAGAAATCCTCATATCCAGACCCTGAACCCTAAACCCCTACGACTATGCAAGATTCGGTGCACTTCCAGGTAGGTAGCTGTAAAGCTAAGATGGGGTTAGGGGGGTCATATGAGGTTTACGTGGGTCCCCTCTATTTGCTTTTCCTAGGGAGAAAAGCACTGGATCCCTGTAGTATACCCGAAAGATATTCCAACAATGTTCCCTTGACCCTGAACCCTACATAGTAGTTTTCAAAATTCTCCTCTCTTCCTACATTATCCGCATAACGCCCTAAACCCTGAACCCTAAACAAACCCTAATCCGTAGTCTAAGGTTACCCACTTGGAAAGATGAGACCGGCCTTACGAGTCTCGCCATCGAGCCGACCCAACTCCCACCAGTCTCCTAAGGAGTAAGGAGCCCGGGTTTAGGGTGTATAGTTTATAGGGTTTACAGGGTTTAATCCTGGCGTTCAGGGCTTGGGGCTTAGGTTTTAGGTTTTGGGGTAATTTTTCGAGGCATCTGGGTTGGGGTATATTACCTGGACTTCCATACCCTACCCTCTCTTGTTTTGAGTGCTTTGGAAATGTTTTTGAATGTGTTAGCTAGCGGCCCCCCCCTCTTGTTTTGAATGCTTTAGGAATGTTTTTGAATTTGCTCTGTGTTGGGTACTTAGCTAATTTTGTAGATAGAAGATGCTAGACATGAAGTTAAGTATCCGTATGGTATAATAGGGGTCTAGGTATGGGCTTTCGGGAGCCATAAAAAAAACTGTACCTTCCCGTGCAGAGGCAATCGATTCTCGCCAAGGACCCGGAGGGCAGGGAATCAAGCAGCACAAGAGCTCTATGGGTACTATAGGTGAATCGCATGACAAAGGCAAACGGACAACCGACAGCCAGCTGAGCTCGGCACGCAGCCAATCACGCAGAAAGCGAGCCAGACTTGCAAGCAGCTCGCAGCGAGCACGCTCCTCATGATTGTCGTGCCCTTCTTTCATGGCTTGCTTGACACTAGGAGCTTCGGCGGTAGTCCTGCCGTTCAAAGCTCAACTTTGAAGACCCCAGGTTGATCTCCGTACTGCTTCTACACACGACGTCACTCAAGACTTGCTAATGGATGCTAGAATTTGTCGCATGCATTGCGCACGTGCTAGGTTACTACTTTTTGCGACCTCTCTAGGTAGCAAGCACAACGTGTGAGACTAGAGTGTAGCACTGTGTGCTTGCAAGTCTGGCAGTAGCAAAGTTCCCGGCCAAGCTTGACCCAAGCTATCTTGCGAAAATAACTGTACATGCTTTTGCACCTGGACTCTTGCGCATTGTCAAGGAGTCGAGGTCTACAGCACACTGCTCAGCACGTCGAGAACATGAAATGGAAGCTGGCCCTCAAGTGGTCAAAGTCAAAGCTGTTGACACTTGCATACATCAGCTCCACACTGCTCAACAAAGCCCAAAAATGGGGACAATGCTCAACGGAATCTTCAAAGCTGCACCGCGCCTTGTGAACCCTAGAACGGGCCCTACAAGTCAGCTCAGATATCTGAAGCCGTAGTGATGGCATCGAGCTCCAAACCTTCCAGTCCGTCGCCAAGAGCTGATTCTATCAACGCCTCAGGCAAATCCTGGAGGAAGCAACTCGCTGGTCCCAATAATCTATTGCATGCGCAACTGCAGCCCAGCTGCGGAGACTTGCGACAGACCCAGTGGCAGAGCTGTGATAGCTCGGACACAAGACGCAAATTGTCCGACCTCACAATGTCTGATGAAACCCTACGCAGAATTATAGTCACCCGTCCCTACAAGGCATGCGTCAACTTCTCATGGTTCCTAAAGGCTGGCTTTGCAAGTCCAGCGTTTTGCATGTCCGGCATATGATTTTGCATGTTCTTCCTCTATGTAGCCTTTTTGGCCCATGACGTTTCCGGGTCTCACCTACTCGCATACTTGCCCGCAAATGAAACATGTCATGCATAAACATGCGTGCACGCGCGTGCACGTGTGCGCGTGCATGTGCGGAGGGGGGGGGGTCTGCGCATACATTCTCATGTTCTGAGAATGCCCCAAGATGCCACAAGTACAGCACAAACCTTTGCGCAGACATACGCGAGTACTGGCAAGCAAACATACAAGAATCACACCACCTGGGGGGCCCTTCGGGGCGCCCCTGCCGCAGCGAATTCCCAACAAGGACTTTTAGGTCAGGGGGGCCCGTGGTAGGCCCTGGAGCCCTGGAGCCCTGGGACAGTTCCAAAACCAGCTCGCTCGGAGAGCCCCAAAACCAGCCCCAGAAATGGTCCGGGAGACCTTCACAACCAGCCTGGTTAACACATTAGACAGCCCCAGAATCAGCCAGGAGACCCCCAACACCAGCTCAGAAATGGTCCGAGAGAGAGCTCCAAAACCACCCCCGCACCAGAAAGGGTCCAATTCTGAGGGAGAGTCCACAACTTTCCTTCTGGTACCCAAAAACTGGGAGAGTCACATATTATGGAGGGTGCCACCGACGAAGGCGCTGGAAACCCTTACCCCTGTGGCAAGATCACCCGTATCACTACTCACAACCTCTAACCTAGCAAGCCCTGGCCCTACCGCATCCCCTCACTTTACTGTCTAGAAGAATCACGCCCTGCCAAGCTCCACATAAATCTTGAAACCCTTCACCATTGCCGGCAACTCCAAATGTCTACAGCTTGAGGCATTCCACGAAGGCATGCAAGCGTTCATTGCTAGCTTTCAACAAGCTGTAGCTGCATGGAACCCCGGCAACTGATCGCAATGAGGTGCACGAACCACAAAAGAGCCGATGCTTCGAAGAGCGGATCACTCCGAATTTCCGTCAGCCATCATGTGAACTACAACCAATATTCCCTATGTAATTTAGTGGGCATGGGTCCCAGATTAGGGACTATATCAGGGACCGTACTAGACTACAGGAGGGACCCCTATGTCCATTGTGAAGGGCCCCTTAAGATGGCTGATATTGACAGTAGCTCATGTAGGTTTTAGGGTTTAGGATTAGGATTTTGGTTGGCCACGGATGAGAATAAGTCTCGCATTGTCCTTTACATGGGATTCTGATATGTAGCTAGGGTTCAAGAAGGACAGCAAGGACGTCCCCGGTAAAAGTCCAAAGTCTCGGCTTTGCGCAGTGATATGACTGCTTCTCGACATGCGTCTTCATCATAATCTGACCTGTTTATATGAATGTCAGAACCTAAACTTAAGCCGTGTATGGAAACCTAACTTAAGCCGTGTATAGAAATTTCCATATAACAACCACGTGGAACAGTCGCTACAATCCGTCTTGTGTTATACGAAGCCGAATACTGTATAAAGGGGACCCGTACTTTTGATGGACAAAACGTTGCATGACCCTGTGTACCTAAACCCTAGGAAGTTTGGTGCTACAGCTGTTGATGAACCTCCCTAAACCCTTGTCCCAAAACCCTAAACCTCATGGGTTCCCCTACTCCCCCCTCAAAACCTACCTCAAAACTACCCCCGCATAGGTTCCCCCTCAGTTAACCTTAATCAAGCTTAGTTATCCCTAGATAACCTTAATAAAGGGGGAACCTGGGGGGGGTAGTACAGAGGGGGGTAGTAGGGGAACCCATGAAACCCCGAACCCTAAACCCGAAACCTTAAACCCTGTGTTGAGAGAGCCCCATTGGGCTGACAAGAGTCTGGCATTCCAGGCACCCCCCGGCCAGGCGCTGGGAGAATGCCACCACCAGGAACCTGACGCCTCAACAAGCCGGAGCATGGGCGGGCATAAGGTTTTGAACTGTTGTATTGTCAGAACTTTTCTCCAAGGCATGAACCCCTGAAAATTGGGGTTTAGGGTTTTGTGTAGGGGAGCCTACATAGTTGAAATGATGCGTTGTGGTAGACGCGGCCTACAGACCTACCAATGTAGTGTTGAGATCCATAAAAGGAATCTACAAGCAGGATAACCTAAACCCCAAACCCTACCCCTAAACCCTAAATTGGACAGTGTTGTACTAGTACTGGTAGCAGTGGTAGTGGCTGTGGCCATGGCAGTCACGGTGGCTGAGGTACTCTTCAACCTCTTCCGACTGTGCAAAAAAATGTGGAGCCCTGATTAATAAACCCCCTCCCCTCGATAGGAATTGAAATAGGGATCCTAACATTCAGTTCCGGAGGTGTATTAATCATGGGTCTACATTAAGGGACCTTAAGGGCTCCATTATCTTAATACTACCATGCCCGCCAAAGGTACCTCCTAAGCCCTAAACCCTAAACCGGCTCAAGGAGCTGCTAAGAACTTGTGAAGGCTTAAAATAGGCTTCTACATCTGGGGAGGTATTCTTGTGGGGGCATAGTCTTGTAATCCCTGACAACTAGAACCCAACCTTAAGAGCACCTGGAGGTATCTTATGCTCGCAGATATGAAGCTTTAAATATGTGGAAGTCTACATTGGGGTCCGTATTTGGGAAAACTACCATATTGTTTGTGCAAATAGTACTTGGTCGGTGTATCCCTAAGCCCTAAACCCCCAAGAAAGCAGAAGCACTACAACCAAGACAATAGCCACAGCAGCGGCGGGAGCGGAGGCAGAAGCTGCAACCCTAAACCAGCAGCAGCATCATTCGAACCGTCGTAGCAGGAAGCCCTTCGAAATGGTGAACAAGGGTTGAGCGGCAGCGTTTAGGGAAGAACTTTCGTGCTGAAAAGGAGCATAAGACGCAGCGCTCCACTGCCAACCTTCAAGTTGAAAGTGTTGGCTTCAGCGTTTGAGGTCTAAGGGCTCGGACGCGAGTTTTGATCTTTGAGGCTAGGATTGGGTTCTGGGTTTAGAGTTTAGGCTTCAGGATTCAGAGCTTAGGGCTTGCTGCTCAAGATTCAAGATGTATTTCATCAGCGTATCTGGAGATCAGGGTCGGCGATTCCGGGCTAATGCATTGGAAAAACCATCAGCTGGTGGACGTAGGTATTAGGACATGCGAGGTGACTAAGTTGTCTTATATGCGCCTGAAGCAAACTCTTGTGTGCGCAGCAATTTGCAAACTACTTCTTTCAGGGCCCCTGGTTCAGTAAGCATAGATGCGGGGCATGCCGCAACCTTTTTCAGCCGCCTATCCTCCTGGCAAGATATACGGGCTTCAGAGTCTGAAATAGTGTCGTTTTGGGCTGGGACACCTGTTCAAATACACAACCATTCCCCCGAGGTCGTCGAAGGTAGCTATCGCGGGTGGCGAAAGACTTGCATCACCTATGGCACCCAAATACGGTATTTGTTACGTATTCTATGGTAATGCAAGATTTTCTCCATCAGGAATATGATTTGTTTAGATACATGGAGAACAAGGACAGGAGCAAGGCTGGGTGCATTCAACGAGGACGAATATGCGGAGAACATGGGGGCTATCTTGCGCCGTTATGTGGACAAGTTGCGTAAATCAAAACCCTGAACCCTAAGACATGTAGACGCAGCACTGTAATTCAGACTGAGCAGTGGGACTATGCTTTCTAAAGCCGCCATACTTCACATGGATTATGGTTTAGGGTTTCGGTTGCGGTAGAGCTTTGGTAGGAGCCGTGTTCTGCGACAGAGGGTCCTGCAGGTTCATGAATGTTCATGAAGTGTTGGAGGGCACCTGACGGAAAGGCTATAACCATTTGAGCTTTAGTCAAACTCCTCTTATCCCCCTTTATAATTCCAATAATACTCCTCTATATAATCCCCTATATAACCCCCTTGAAGGAGTTTAGACTATAACTCCTCTGTTCGGTATGGCTTTCCCATCTCTGGAGCAACCTTTCAGCTGGGACCATTACATGACGTATTTCTAAACCGGCCTGAAAGCGCCCTCAAAATATTTATAATTTTTTTGTTATTAGGAACCCAAAATTGGAAAAACATGGAGGCACTTATAGTCTTTACTGATTGGCACGGCACTTTCGGGACAGGCTGACCAGGTTGACGACTTTCGTTTGTTTGACAAGGGCTCGTTTGAGCCTCGAAGTCTTGCTTGCCAAACCACTTAAGACGACAATCCGCGCTGATCAGACCGGAATACCACCTTGCTCGCTCTTGTTTATTGTTCTCCCTCCCCCCTTTTAAAGGATTCCCACTGTGCCCAAGCCCCATAAGACCCTCGACGACATTTCCGGCTCTGAATACCAATATCCCTCTGTAATCCTTCACTTGAGAACTATTGAGATACCATACAAACACGATACAGCATGAGCATTCTTCATCTATATTGGATTCACCTATACATACACCCTAAGCCTCCGATCTATATACTTCAACCCTGAAGCCTTAATCCATATTGGGTTCAGGTATACATCTACCCTAAGCCCTAATCCCTCATTCGAAGGTTTTACACCGCAATTGCCGGCCTGCTGTGTTCCAGGGGCCGGAAGGGCTCGGCATATGCCCAGACTGATGAAGGCTACTTAGGATAGGTTTTTGCTGCTATCTGGACTGTGTCTACTTCTAGTACGCACTATGACAACTACAAATACCAATGCCACCACTACTACTCTGGAGCTTTGCGCAGCAGCAGGCTTGGTAGTAGGTCTTGTAGTAGTGGTGGTAGTCGTGGTGATGGTGGTGGTAGTGGTAGTGGTAGGGGTAGTAGTGATGCCAAGCGACCTGTTGCGGTCAGGGGCATAGTAGGGTTTAGAATTTAGGAGTTAAGGTTTTGGGGTAGCAGAAATAAATGCTGCTGCAGTCATGCAGGGAGTAGGGACAAGAGCAGCAGGAAAAGTCGGAGTCGTGGTTAAAACAAAGGTCTTCTGCACTTCCATTGGGCAGATCATGACCTTCAAGCACACGCTGATTCAGAGCTGAAAAAGCTGTCGAAGACAATAACAGCGACTTGCGTTGAAGAATGGAGTCGTGGAGCCTGTCATAGGATAGTTGGAGGAAGTCCTGCGCCACTTAAGATCCCAAAAATACTGTAGTTCCTGGCACTGTAGGGGCTGCTAGGAGCAATGCACAAGCAATGAGTCGGTCAGCTGGCTGGTAGGCGATTCTCAAATGGGCATAGAGTTTTGTCACAGATACCCAGCGCAGAAATCCCTGGAGAGATCCTTCCCAAAGCGCAAGCGTTTAGGATTTAGGGCTTCAGGGTTTAGCGTGAAATAAAGGAAAGATAAACTCGCAACTTAAATCACGACGTTCCCAAAAATCATTACACGGAACACCATGCAGCCATTCATTTCGGAGGACCCTATTCTTCACAGCAGCTTTTTAGGGTTCCTGCGCATGTTTTTTTGAAAATCAATAACTAGTGCGCAAAACCCTAGACCCTAAACCCTAAGCCTCAACCTCAGTCCAGTACAAAACGTCTAGAGTCTAGAGCAACAGCCATCCGAAAATGTTTCTATCTAAGGACTTTAGGAGGGA